>OU015747.1:8262748-8278436 GCA_907169655.1 Acomys percivali | reverse complement strand
TGTGTGTGTGTGTGTGTGTGTGTGTGTGTGTGTGTGTATGTGTGTGTATCATATTAAAAGGTGAGATTTTTTATTTATTCTCCTCAAGATAAATCAAGGCTATAATTTATATATTGCTGGGGATATCAGAAGAAGTTACTTCTTAGGTTTCAGAGCTCTGAAAATAAACTAACCAATGGCCCCAGTTCCTAAACTCCGGAAGCCACTTCCTCAATTGTGTCAGAACCACTTCTTCTACTTAACCCCCACCAAGGTCTGGGTATGGTAGTGGAACTTAGGCAAGTGCGTTCCTGGGTCCAAATAGCCATGCTAAAATTACTTTAAAAACCAAAAGGCCTATGATTGTATGGCACTAACCTTCAAGCCAAAGACTGTCTCCTTCCAATGACCATCTAGGTCTATTTGTAGAGCTACAGCTGGGCTTTTTGCCTGTAGATATTCCATGATAAAAGGATGGAGGAATGAGTGTCACTGTATCTTCACCTGAGTACCCAGCCAGCTCATTCCCAGACAGCCATGTGTCACTCTGCCCTAACTACATGTCATTGCTTGCTTTCTAGGAGGGCCTACAGTGTACACCTTGGGGAAACTTAGAACAGCACTTGCTGAATAAAGTCATAGAAGAACCAGCATCTGTTCTGGATAAAAACATTTCCAGTCTGGCTACTTTGGGGTCACCCATATTCTGTAAGCCAGTACAATAAATGTACTGGTTCCTCTCAATGAACTATGGTGGAACCAAACTTTGGTCTGTCATTGGGACTTTAAAAGGACTTGTAGAGACTTTGCCTAGTCTTCCCCAGAAAGAACCTTCCAGAAACACCTGTATATCAAGATTCTGTACCTTTCTTCCCGCTCCTGCATTCTCCCACTTGTGGGTTTCTAATAAATTTAACCTTATATAGATTTTTTTTTTCTTGGAGGATAAAGGTAAACACACTCACAAAGAAAATTGTCATTATGCAGAACATTCTCCACAGTGGAGTGGAGAGTTGGGTATGACTTTCACACGAACTCTAGTGCCTCATATTTGACCATGTCCTCTGGATGGGGAGGCCTGGTGGCACTCAGAGGAAGGATAGCAGGTTACCAAGAAGAGACTTGATATCCTGTGAGCACATACAGGGGGAGGAAATCCCCCTCAGGAACACTCATAGGGGAGGGGAATAAGGGGAAAATGGGAGGGAGGGAAGAATGGGAGGATACAAGGGATGGGATAACCATTGAGATGTAACAAGAATAAATTAATAAAAGAAAAGAAAAGAAAATTGTCATTATATAGGAAAATCAGGTACTGCAGAAGGCAGTGGAGCACAGTTCTAATTCTAGCATGTGAAAAGTAAAGGCAAGTGGATCAGGAGTTCAAGACCAGACATAGAGAGTTTGAAGTTAGCCTGGGCTTATCTTAAAGACAAAACCAATTAAAATGGAAAAATAAAATAAGGGCAGAAACCACGACCAGAAAGAAAGGCCTTAAAGGGAAAATTAATTAACATGAAGCTAATTAAAATTTTACTTCAGACTACCAACAACGAATTCTTGATTGTAGACTTCCTTCTTTTCACTGAATTAAAATTATATGTTTTTTAAATTGCAGTTTACACTTAGAGTTCACACATCCTGTTCTCCTCACACATGCCAGTCTAGCCAGAGTTCCATACTTAGGAACGGAACATCCTGTTGTTTTGAGCCCACGTTGATAGAGCCTTGTGGAAACTCTTCCAAGCTTCCTCTCTCACTGGATCTTTCAAGGATAATATCAATGGGAGAATATCGAGGGAGGTGTGTCAACTCTAACCATGTTCAAGAAATTCCAATTAGGTAGAATCCGTCTCATTTCACTACATATAAGGAAACACTGAATGGGCCTGACTGGATCTATTCTGGTGTCAGGCATAGACCTTTTAATATCTAACTAAGACTGTAATAAGTCAGTGCGTGTTCATTCTTCAGTTGTTCTACCCAGCCCCTGACTTAGTTTGCACCATCCACAACATATCTCAATTAATAATAGTCCTTTGCTTTGAAATTCTCGCCCAGAATTATTATTTAATGTTCAAATTCTTTCACTTAAATCAGCACATGGAACATGAAGATCTTGTGATCCCTTTTTGTACTTTCTTTTGGTGGCTTTGTGCATTATGTTAAAATTGTTACATAAATACCTAGAAGGTAAAATTATCACTATCAAAAAAATTAATGTCTTCTGCCTTTGCTTAGTGACCAAAAAAAAAAAAAAAAAAAAAAAAAAAACTCTGGGTGAATTTCCATGCCTGAAACTATTATTGTCTCAGTTCCAGTATTATCTTTCCGTTTATTCTGAATGATTTCAGACTTTATCATTTTATTTGTAATAATCAAATTGCTTATGAGTTTAAGTATTCTTAAGTTTTGGGGCTGTTTTGAAATGCAGGGTAAAAGGTGGGTTCTAAACTCTTAAGTAAATCACAATGTATATCCTGTGGAAACCACAATCATGCATCACTAAAAATGTTTTCCAAATAACTAAAACTTGCCTGGGACTATAGCTCATTGGTGGAACCCTTGCTAGCTGACATCTGCAAGATATCAACATACAAATGAACAGAAACAACTCAAGAGAGTTGTAAGTAAGTTAACAGTTTCAATTTAACTGTGTGAGCTTATATTCCAGGTTTTTAATCTAACAATGAATATTCCCCTCTTCGACTAGAACAGGCACGTGGAACTATATATGAGGTTGTTATAAGTCTCAGTGAGCTAAGGCAAGTTGTTTTCTCCTCAGCATCTTCACTTTTTAAATGAGGGAGCTGGACTAGGGAGATGTAAAGCTCTAGTTTTAGAACTGTGTGATTCCTTCTAAATTGAGCCCTTTTTGATCTTGCCATTTAAACACTTAATTATCCTGGGTGAACACAGCCAAGAAAGGCAATAAGAGATGGCCTTGCCATTTGGGAGTTTCCAAAGTCCTGTCTTTACAAAGACATTCTTGGGAAATAGACTGGACTAAATAATTTCCTTCCAAAATAGACTAGAATATTATTTCAAACAATAAAGCTTTTGAGTTCTTAGAACTCAAAATTCCAATCAAGAATCTGGCATTATGAAAATAAATTCTTAAGCAGTCAAAAGAACTAGTTCATTATAGGAAAGCATGATCAAAATGATCTACTATTTCTTCATCATCACAATTATTTTGTGACACTATTACTAGTTTGAAATTGTATTTTTTGGTGTGTCCTTTGGAAAATCCATATTAAGCTTGATGACAAAGAAAATAGTCTTAGTAGCTATTTAACAATAGTTATGGTAGAGCACTTTTCATTTTTTTCAAGCATAATTGTTAATGATTATTCTAACAGTCAAGATAAACAACCATATATGAAAGAATTTAATATTAACTCTGTTGTGTAACATGAGATTATCTCTAAACATGCCCCTACAGGTTACGAAGTACTCATTTGGCAGTAGCAATAAAAAGGCTCTAAAGACAAGTACAACCACTCAGGCAGCTTTCATCACATTTGAAATCGGTTTAACTCAGTCTTACATTGTTAGCTAGCAAGCTAGCGCTTCCTTCCAGGCTAAACGTAGCACCAACAGGATATGTAATGCATATAACAGAGTGGGCATGAGGAATGGAAGTTTTAGTCAATGTCTAGATGATTAAGTAAGTTTAAGTAAACAAATGACTAATTCTTACTAAAATGAGTTAAATGATCAAAATTGCCCCCCCTTTTTTGCTCAATTTAGTGTCAAAAACTGGATATTTTTGCACATAAATTACACCTATTTAGATGCACTAATCTTATTTCCTTTTCTGGAGTACCGCACAACTATTTGATGTGGTCACTGATATTTTATCCGAAACCTTATAAAGGGAATTCTTGATGTGGTCACTGATATTTTATCCGAAACCTTATAAAGGGAATTCTCTTCTTGCGGAAAATCTACTGTGTCTGAACTTCTGAAGTACTAAAAGCTGCATTATATTTTAGTGCTGAGGTTCTCCAAAGAAAACAGCCATCAAAATCTGTGAAGGAAAGGATACTTTTATGTAGCAGAAGCAATCACAGTGCCTCACTGGATGTTAATAGGGCATCTCAACACTCTGGACTTCGACATTAGTCTCAAAAGGTGTGCAGATGATTATCTCATAACATTGGTCTTGCATAGCCTCGAATCACTAGAGAGTAAACATGAAGGAAAGTCACATTGTCCCTTAGCATATGAGAGGAATAGACATTCCAGCGGAATGTGCAGATAAAGCAGGTATGAGTAAGCGTGGCCCTCTCAGTGTCTGACATTCTGAAGGTCACAGAAAATGTGATTAGACTTTTCAGACACTCCTATTCATAAAACCTTTTCTGGACCAAGCAAACTGATGATTGATGTCTAACAAGCTGAGAAGAATAACGACATAAAAAAGTAAGTTGGAAGATTACTCGGAGAACTCTAATGTCTTTTTTTTTTTTTTTTTTTTTTTTTTTTTTTGGTTTTTCGAGACAGGGTTTCTCTGTGTAGCCTTGACTGTCCTGGACTCGCTTTGTAGTCCAGGCTGGCCTCGAACTCACAGAGATCCACCTGCCTCTGCCTCCCGAGTGCTGGGATTAAAGGCGTGCGCCACCACGCCCAGCTGAGAACTCTAATGTCTTAAGTCCAAAATGTGGCTGCCTCACAGCAATGGTTTCCACGGAAATGGGATGTCCTTATAACAGCTCCTTCATCAGGGAGCCTGAATCCCTGGGGCTTCAGAGCCTTTTCTTAGTCCTTGGCATAGTTGCTTCATCTGTGCTTTCACTGCTCTTTCCTAAAGTTTGGACTTTGCTGTAGGTTGAAGCTGCAGGTGAGGCTGTTTTAGATTGTTTATATTCACCATTGGCTACTGCACTCAGTTGTCCTTGCCTCTCAATGGGCCCCTCCTTTTGCTGCCCTTGCCTAATGTAGTCTAGGTATTTTTCCCTAAACTCTAACATGTGACTAATTTCCTATGTTGAATACCGATATTTGATTTCTTCTGTTGCTTTAAAAAAAAAAATGCAATTTTAGTTACTCCAACTGTTAAGAGCCACAGGGACAAGAACAAATTATTCTGATTCACCAACAGAATCAGGAAAGTAAACTGCAATCAATAAGCCTGTGGTCTATAGTGACTGGAAGACAAATGCTCCAGTGCCGGGGGCCTATTCTCTGTACGTGTACAGCTATTCAGGACAGTTGCCTTAATTCGGGCCAGCAGAAATCTGGTGACAAACACTTGCTTTCTCTGGAGTGGTTGATTCTCAGTAATCTTATCTTGCTGCTTGTGTTCTTAGTGGCTCTCAGGTGATGGCTGCTTAGAGCTGTTCTCAGGTGAGTTGTAATATCTGTCACTGGCCCAGATCTTGAAGCTAACCTTGCAGGCTGGTTCTCACCATAACCACAACAAAGAGGCTATCATATAAAGAAACTGAAGACACACACTGCCACATGGAAATCACGGCCCTGATTCTGTGTTTGTTTCTTTATGCATCATACAAAAGGGTAATATACTCTGGTTCTTTAGACAAAGAGGATTCTAACTCCCACTTAAAAATCCACTGTGGCTCGAAGTTTACTGCACGTATTGTCCTTGGCTGGTGCCATAGTTTGAGCAGGACCCCTGGGCCCAGATCTGCCCATCATAATGTTCTTCTTGTAGGTTTCTAGGACCCTCTGGATCCTTCTATTTCCCCATTCTCCCATGGTTCTTTCACCTGGAGTCCCAATAGGATGTCCTCCCCTCTGTCCCACTTTCCTGGTAAGTGAAGACTTTCATGGGACATGACCCTTGGACTACTGTGCAGATGTACGACATTCTCCACAGTTGAGTGGAGAGTGGGGTCTGACTTTCACACGAACTCTGGTGCCCCATATTTGACCACATCCCCTGGATGGGGAGGCCTGGTGGCACTCAGAGGAAGGATAGCAGGCTACCAAGAAGATACTTGATACCCTATGAGCATATACAGGGGGAGGAGGTCTCCCTCAGTCACAGTCATAGGGGAGGGGGGTAAAGGGGAGAATGGGAGGGAGGGAGGAATGGGAGCATAGAAGGGAAGGGATAACAGTTGAGATGGAAGTCCACGGTGGCAGTCCTATTTCTGACTATCTCTTTCACGAGCTATTGATTCTGAGAGAAACATCAGGTACTGGAGAGCGCACACTTTACCTTCAGACACAGTCCTTGGTGTGTGTCCTTGTGTTTCCCCCTCTCAGTCCCTAAGAATGTTGAAGTTGCTCTCCAGACAGTAAATTTAGAACTTGTTTAAGTGAACATGTGTGAAGTGCATAGAGTATTTGGGAGCCCGGTTTTCCCTATTTAAATCTCAAGTTTGATTATGTTAAATGTATCTTTTTGAAATCCTATAGCACTTTTCAACTCATCGGTTGGTAATTATCAATTCTTTGGAAATTATTACTGGGACAATGTTAAACGGTATCATTCAAATTCAGAAGACTTTAACTCAATTGCCCTTTTTAAAATATATAAACAGAAGAGACAGTATTCTCCACGGATGAATATAAGATTTCTTTAGAGTATTTAGAAAATAAAGAGACTATCAAGGTTGATGGATCTGGACCTAGGGGGCCCTGCACAAACTGATACACCAACCAAGGACATTGCAAACAGAGGATCTGTACTCTTGTCCAGGGGTAGCCAATGGACACCTCATTCTCCACATGGGAAAGTGGGGTGGAGCAGGGAACTACCTCTGACAAGATCTTGGTGCCTGGGATTTGATCACTCCCTCTGGGCAGAGAGTCCCTTTGGGAACACAAAAGAGGGGGATGCCAAAGGCCAATTGCTCACTGTCCAGATGAGACCCGGTAGGCTGTGGTCAGATGGTGGGAGAGGAGGACCCTACCTGCCAGAGGTCTAGAGGAGGCAGATAGATCAGGGGAAGCAGGTATAGGAAGATAAAAGTGAGGGGATTACAATCCAGATGTAATGTGAGTGAATAAATAAATAAATAAATAAATAAATAAATAAATAAATAAAATAAGGAAATATGTGGTACATGTAGTCACATAAAAAAATTTTAAAAATAAAGAGTGATAGTGAATAATACTCATTCTCTCTCTTGCTCAGTCACTCTTTCTCACACACATGAGTATACATTCACATGCATACACACACATACATGAACACACACGCATACATGTACACACACATTCATGTTCAGGTGCACATAGACAGACATGCACGTATGTATGTATGTATGTATGTATGTATGTATGTATGTATGTATGTATGTTTGCATATCTTAGTACCATCAGTCCCTTTTAGGACAAAAAGTAAGGACTTGAGAAATTAAGTCCTTCAATGCTTAAGAAGGCCACTTCCTATACACAGGCACCAACTTGCTTACCACTTTGTAGAACGGAAAGACTTTCTATGCCAATATTACTGAAATGCAATTACGTCATTAATCTACAAACACCTAGTTAATTTTCTGGTGTTGGTTATAGATATTAGAAGAATTAAAAGCACCTGAAGACAATAAATTGTATTGTAGGATTTAAATAAATGTCCATACTCTCACTTACATCTGGACAACGCAGCTCTTATAAAGTTCATGGTGCATTTAAGAGTTTGCTTGTATAACTACATTTTTGTCATTTAGAAATGACAGTACAAAAATAAATGTAAAGTTTTTCCATGTGAAGTGTAGACCTATTTCGAAGGCCTGAATTTCAAAGGAGTCTCTCCGATCTTTTGAAGATAGCAGCCAGGAATTAAAAACGACCCCATCTTAGTTGGTTAGATAATACTACAGAGAGTATTTCAAACTGCAGCTTCTGCTCCTATCACTGACTAGACCTACTTAAATTCACTAACCTCTTTAATGAGCTCCAAAAATAAAAGCACATTATAGAGAAAAGCTAAAGCACACCCACTATTTACAGAGACATGACACAGGGAGGGCATTTCTTCAGTCTGTGACCCAAATCACCCAGATCAGATTTAATGCAATATGGGAATCTGGGATTACAGCGGGGCTGCTATCTGGGTCTACGGTTAAATGCAAACATATCATTAAAAAGTACGGGATTTCCTGTGTCCAAAGAGTCAGTTCTTCCAGAGGATAAAATAAACTCATTCTTGTTCTCATGTATATCCTGAGGACTTAAAAAAGGAAATTATTTAAATTAAATGCACTTTCCTTGAAATGTTATAGCTAATTCTGAGATATAAAATGGATGGGTAAGTGATCATGTTATTTCCGACAGTGCTAAAAAAAAAAAAAAAAAAATGAAAGGAACTTATCTCCTGATACCACGTCAGTGTGCAGACCTAATACACAGCCTGACGGGCACTCAGACAGGCACAGCATAGAAGCCTCCGGAGCTGCCATTGCAGATTCATTCTCTTAAATGTCAAAGAATTCCCCGAGGAATCGTGGGCCTGCCAATGTTCTAGGACAAATGGGTTTATGCAGGTGATTTTGGCAGATGATGCTAGGCAGTGAGGGAAGAAACAACACGGAAAGTAAGTTGAAATGGAAAAAGTGAGTAGGGAACAGGCCCAGAAAGGACACGCCAGTGATAAGTTCCTGTAAGAAAAGTCTTGCCTACGGTCAACATGGCTCTTCCTCCTCCGTATCGCTCCTCACTGAGATCCTCAAAGTGGTCCTGAACATAACAGTGAAAACAAAGTTAAAGAGACATGTAGAAGCAAAGAGACAGTATGTTCTTTTCTGATTTGGGATATGGCCATAATCACACACAGGCTCCATGGAATAACAGTGAATTGACCAAATATGTCATATTACCACCAGCTTAAGAAGGGACAGTTTGCAGCTCTGAAGAGCCTAACACTTTCCACCTTCAGTGAACTTTATTTGTGAGACAAAAAGATACTGAGGTATGTACAACCTAACTCTCCTGGACATGATGAATTTTATGGGGGTGCTCAGGAGATCCAAGCTTATTCAAATAGAGTTGAATAAGTTCAAATATGTCTGACTATCATGATATTAGACATCCCAAATCCTTTTTGTTTACTTCAACACAGTCTAATGATGGTGACTATACATTTGCTTAGATCGTAGCAAAGGGGTTTTTTTGTTTGGTTGGTTTTTGTTTGTTTGCTGTGTGAAGAAATTGTACGTTTGTATTTTGCAGTGGAAGGAATCAGATGTCTGACTGCAGCTCAGCTTTCAGGGGAGGAGTCTTTGTATATGACTAGGATTAAGGTCTCTAGGATGTGTCATGGAGTGGGTGGAAGAGAACTTTTCTGAGATAAGACCTAGAAGAAAACCAGAGGCAGACATCACCTCGAGGGGATGTGTTAGAATAAGTGCTGGATGTTCAACTTAAAACCTTTGAAACATTTTCTTCCTTTCTTTCGTATAAAAGACTGTTTCCACGTATTCTTGCCTGTCCTTATTCCTGGATCTGTCACTTTAATCTATAACTATGGCCCTAACAAACTTCAAGCTATAAGGAAGGCTGAGCCTGCACTCTAACCACTGAGACACCAAAGTGTATTGTGGCCATGCCTCGGGCACACTCTCCAGTGAAAATCTGTTGCAAAAACACTTTGGCAGAGAGGAGGAAAATCATCTAGCTTTCAGTCCCATGAATGTTATTTCACTGGTTTCATGTGATAGGCCCATGACTGTAGAAAGAGTCAGAACCTTTACAGACACAGCAATGACGCAACAGAGAAGTATTGCAAGGCTGTAATCTGAAACGCTGCATTTACTTTGGAGGCCATTAATGCTGCTTGAAAAGGGGATTTGCCAATCAAATCGTTGAACATATAATTGCTTGTCAAGTCAGGGATAGCTCCTGACATGCTGAATACAATAAACCATTTGCTTTTTGTTGTGATTGAGGAACTTGCCCAGGAAGAATGAAAATTCAACACTAAATATCTGTGTGAAAGAAAGCATCTCAGAACCATTCACAGTTAGAATTGAGCTGTAAATTTTTGTAAATTTGTTTAAGTGAATGGTAAACATTCAATTATTTGCTTACATGCAAAAGAATGAAAACATCTCTGCAGACACGCCTCCTTTGATTTTTCTAAATCATATCACTTGGTAATGCATGTGCCTTGTTAGCATGTGCAAAATGACAAAAGGAAAGATGTTTAAAATCTATCATTAAGCTGCTCCATTACTATTGCTTTTGGCATGTACATGTATGAAAATGACTTTTCTAATGTTTTAAAAAATATTACTAAAGAGTTAGTCACCTTAGAATATAATTTTTAGGAATTGTGTAAGAAGACCTGGCATTTATTATAAGAATTCAAATTATTTGATAATATTTATGACATTGAATGATTTTTGCTTTGTTTTTAAGATGGATAAAAGGTATGGCAATGTTTCAAAAGAATATGTGGGTTGCTTATGACATTTCATGTTTTTCTGAATCACCAAACAATTGTTCAGATGGAATTTCGCTCAGATGGGGTACTTGATTCTGGGGCACATCCAGTCGGAGACCACTTCACCTCTTGCCCAGTCAGTTTTACTGTTTTTGATTTTAGCTCATTGTTGAGCACTTGATGTTGAATTCTAAGCCTTTTCAAATGATAAACTTTTCTTTATGAAGTCAACATTAATTGTTGAGTAAAAGTCAGTGTTAACTCTATGAAGTCATTCCATAGATGTACTACACTATGTCCACTTCAGTATCATTGCCAAGGGCTCTGTGGGGATGTCAACACTTGAATCCATGTCATCTGTAACAATTGCACATGCTTTAATGCCAAGTGAATATAGCTACATTGTTTTAAACAGTCATATGGTATACTAATTATAATGAAAAACAGTAGGTCACTCAATATTGTCCTCCTACCCAAAATCCCCAATTATTTATGTCTTTCTGACAAAGACTAGCATGAATACCTGGAATTGCTCAAGCAAAACGAATTCCATGTTTCAGTGAGGGAAAACTTGCCATGGAAACCGAGAGGTATCTTATCTGATGAACAGATTCACGCTTTGAGTGATCTGGAGAACACAAACCACTCTGAATTAGATGCTATATAAAATTGGGGATAATCCTGTCTTTTCCTGGATGTTTCAGTATCTCAATACATTTTTTGTGTGTGTGTGTATGTGTGTGCTAGGAATGGAACCCAAGGCTTTGTGCAAGTTAGATAAGTACTGGAAAATGCTTTTCCACTGAACTTTATGCTCAGCCCTCACCAAATAACTGTAGAGAGGGCAGACTAAAATGGTGGATAAACAGCTGGCACATGCCTGGGAGAAGAGTACCATGTATTATTTCATGGCTTAGACAATGATAACAAATTACCTACATGATATTGAGGTTCTGTAGAAATTGTTATTTTTCAACACGACAATGCCAGCTTCCAGCTGTGGGCTAGAGTGGCTCCCAGTGAACACGAAAGCAACACTAGACCAGTTTCAAGAAGTCGGGAGTTGCTTCACTCTTTGTGACCTTCTTTCCAGAGGCAATCACATTGAAGAGTCCCTTTTAAAAGCATGTTTCTGTGTGGTGCATGTGTGTTTGCATGTGCATGAGCAAAAGTGTATGTGTGTTTGTGTGTGTATGTGTGTGCTTGCATGTGTGCACGTGCGCACACACGCAGAGGTCCACAATTAACGCCATGATTACTCTCCCACTCATCCATTGAGGTAGGATCACTCAGTTAAGCCCAGGGCTGGATGATTCAGGAAGTCTGATTATTTAGCTTGCTCTACAGGTCTCCATCTTCACTTTCCAAACTCTGAGTTCATAGGTGTGCAGACATACTTAGTTCTAAAGTAAATAGCTTCTTCCTGGAGTAATAAATGCTTTTGCTCTCACATATATTTCCCTGTATATAGTCATTATGTGTCCACTTCTTATACTCATT
This sequence comes from Acomys percivali, assembly GCA_907169655.1. Taxonomy (NCBI): domain Eukaryota; kingdom Metazoa; phylum Chordata; class Mammalia; order Rodentia; family Muridae; genus Acomys; species Acomys percivali. The sequence continues at coordinate 8,266,597 of OU015747.1, read as the reverse complement.
ACAGACTTAGAATATTTATGTAAAACAATGATAGATATTTTTGTTAATTATGGCTTTGTAAATATAATCACAATAGACTACAAGTGTCTATCCTTCTCAAAAATTAATTTTATCCTGGATTCACCATTGTTTTATGTTATATGTGAAGTTACCAATAATTACTTGACAACACATGTTTACATTTGTTCTGTTTTCTTTTTCTAGAATACAAATTAGTGGACTTCTTTACTAAATTTAACTTTTTCTAACCTCCATTCACCCTACCCTCAACTTTCAATCTGTTTTTTTTTTTTTTTTCTTAGAATGGTTTTCTTAGCTGCCTACGTACTGGTCTGACATTTTTCTCTTAATCTATTTTAATTTCTGAGTTTCTTCTCACTTGGCAAATTTCTTATTTTTGTAAAGAAATTTTGTTCTGGCTTGGTGGTATGGGATATACATTTTCTTGTTTTATCCTAGAATTTGAGAATTTTAAGTACCCGTGTTTGATACTTTTGTCTCTTCCCTGTGCTGGCTGCATTTCTTTCAAATGCTTTATAGGGGTTTGTTTACTGTCGTCCTTAGCTTTATGCTAGATGCTTTTGTAGATGCCTGACCTCATTGGCTATTTCCTCATATTTAAAAGTAAAGTATTAGATGTACTATTTGTAAGATCACTGGTAGGTAGGGCTTAAGACTAAGACACTCATTGTTGGTTGGACAACCCTGTGCCTTCTGAGCAGGTTTTGGGTGGCTGAGAGTTTGGGAGGGGCATTGAGTGATTCCCTCCCAGTTGTTCATCTCTTATAGTGCAGAGCTGTAAGGTGAGGGCTCTGTACTCTGTCAAGGAGGTTACAAGCATCATCCGCGCTTTCAGAGGGAAACAGAACAGAGCAGATTCTCAGTACTTAAAGCTTTTTAGATGCCTGTTCAGTTTCTAATGAGAGGCAGAAAGGGTGGGGTCAGGATGAGGGGATGTTGGAGGAGTCAGGGGAGGTGACGCATAATCAGAATATATTGTATGAATGAAATCTAATTTCTTTTTTTTCTTTTTTTTCTTTTTCAAATATTTATTTTATTTTGTAAAAAATATGTTTTCTCATTCAATTAGTTTTCTTTGTCTCATACTTATTTAAGAGTATTCTGTTAGTTGCAAATGGTGTGGAACAATGAAAGATTTAAGTACTAGTAAAAGTTCTCAGTTATTTCTTATTATACAATACATACTATTGAATGCCTAGAAAATAAAATAGAACAAATATATGAAAGAATTTTGTGATGTTTTAGACAATGAATACTTTATATCTTACCTGAAATGTTGATCTATATTTTGCGGAGCATTCTATATAAAAGAATAATTTAAAAAATTCAGGCTTTCACTTAGCTGTGGTTGGCAAAGAATCTCCCTCCAGCTCACTGCTAAAACAAGGCCACCAACATTTCTGCTGATGTTTCTTTATTAACAGAACTTCAAGCTTTGGTAGGTTGAGATAAGGCAGTGACCTGAAACACATGGCCAAGACGTAGAAGAGTACCTCCTTCCAAACCAGTCACAACAAAAAGTACATACTGCCTGAGGTTCATCGTCATGGTCAGCAGTACGAGGCCTTTCCCAGCGCTGGGACTTGGTGCGCATCTCTGGTGAATGCCAGCCCTCATTTCACCATTTGTGGTGTTGGGTTTCAATTTCCCTCTGCTGTCACACCGTTTGCTACTTTCATTCTTCTTGGCATTTGTTGATTTCATCTTCCTATCATAATTTAATCTCTTTTTGTGGTGAAATTCATATATTATATTTTCCTTTTTGGAGATTTTAAGAAGAAGCAGAAGTAAAAAAAAAAAAAAGGGGGCATTGAATCTATCTTTAAAACCAGAAGTGTTGACTTGGACTGTTACTATTTGATTTATTTACTTATTTTATGTTAATTTTAGCATGCATAATAATGGGACTAATTGAGCCATCTTCATATTTCCATTATATATGCCATTACACTTGGTTGTCATTCAAGTCCCTCCCTTGCCACCCTCCATCAGGTTTCTCCCTCCCCCTGTCATCTGATCTTTTGAAACATGTTAAAACTGATGAACACATTGATAATATTTAACTTAATTTATATTTTAAAGTTGCTTTGCTGCCATCTGAACTATGTACCACTAGCTATCCCAACTTCTATGAAAATAGGAGACTAAAATATTAAGAACTTTATTGTTCTCATCCCTTGCATTACTTTCCATGGGATGCTTAGTAGGAATGTAAATGTACATGCAGCATTAGTGAGCAGCAGCAACATAAAACCATGCAGATGAACTCTTGCCATTGATTTATTTGGGTGCCTCTTCTGTAAATGTCAGTTTTTTCCTGTGGTCAGTGACATCAATTAATTGAAAACAGAGTGCAGAAACATGCAGATGCCTGTTTTAACAAGTGTGTGCAGTGTGGCCTGAGGTAGGGCTTATTTTGCAAACATTACCCATTCTTTAGAAGCTAGACAGAGAACAAGTTTAGACTTGAAATGAGCAAGTGGTGTTGGAACTAAGGAGGAAGGTTTGGGTGTTCCTTCTTATCCTGTCAGAGAGACTTTCCCATGTATCTATAAGGAAGTGGTCAGAAACAGATCTAGTGATCTTTCATTCAGCATATAAAATATGTGTGGTATAAACTTTTCTTCATTGTCTTCTACTGCAAGGGATTCACGTACCACCTGCTTACAGAAAATGCTCAAACATTTTCCAACATTATTCTGACCTGTCTGCTATGTTTCTAACACAGTCACAATGATTTTCCTGTGCTAACTTGAAATTTACAAGTGCAAAATCAATCGAATTCCATCTCACCAAACCTAAAGTCTCTCCTGCATCAATACATTTACCAAATAGGCAGTGACCTAAGTGAAATAATTTACTTACATTCTACTGCCATAAATGGCATTTTTATCAGTGGCCAATAAGTAAATGGATATGGATATATATCCATTGTTTTCAGTTTCTTTCTTTCTACCTGATGGTTTACTAAAATCTATGTACTATATTCTAAAATCCAATCTGCTTTCAAGGCATCCACTTTAGTCACTTGTGCTGTAATTGCTATAATGTAGATCCTCAAGCATCCCAACAGTTAAAGCTCTGACATCAGTGCCACATGTGACATGAAGCACAGTTTTGACCATTGATGTCACTTGGTTCAAAATATGTAAACTCTCCTTTCTATCCACAACACCAAATTCTGACTTCTTTAGTCTTTCCACAATTGTTGGATGCAACTTTTCCCGTTCCTCCTGACTTGTGAACTAAGCCTTCCCCGAAAGCCATACCTTTCTCCTGTCATCCCACTGTGTAATTTCTCATATCCATACTTTTGATCATATAATTTCTAATCTGAAATGGTTCTTCCTTGTGTTCTATAGCCTGCTTATCCCCAGGTTCCTAATTTGAATATCTCCATCAGCTGGTTTCCATGACTTGGCTCTAGCCCTCAACAGCTTAAACTGTATTGTAATCATTTACTCATGCATCTACCTCCCATGAAAGGCCTGATATCAGGGCTCACAGTACATTCTAAAGAAAGAGTTTCACAACCGGGCCTGGTGCTATGTGCCTTTAACCCCAGCACTCATATTGATGTGAATTCGAGGCCAGCCTGGTCTATCAAGGGAGTCCAGGACAGCCAAGGCTCCACAGAGAAAGCCTGTCTTGAAAAAAAGGAAGAAAGTAAAGATGGAAGAGGAAGGAAGGAAGAAAGGAAGGAAGGAAGGAAGGAAGGATGAAACAAAGGTTTTCACAACCAGTCTTGAATAAAAGCTATTTGTACTTGACCTGAGAAATTACACACACACACACACACACACACACACACACACACACACACACACA
>OU015747.1:8231693-8262219 GCA_907169655.1 Acomys percivali | reverse complement strand
TCTCTCTCTCTCTCTCTCTCTCTCTCTCTCTCTCTCTCTCTCTCTCTCTCTCAGCAGTTATTACCTGAAAAGGAGATATAGCCTGGGTGCCCTCAGCTCTCCTGTACACTTTTCCTTGTCCTTTGGAGTCTAAGAACAAGAGAAGTTTGGGCAAGCTGCAGGTTTGTGCTTTCATTTTGCCTTCTATGTTCCCTTGGGCTGTTTTCCCCAGTGGTTTATAAGTCTTCAGTGAAGCCCAAAGAACCTTGGTGCTTAAACTGAAATAATGATGCAGCTGGTGGGGGGGGACGCACTCCAGCTCCCATTGGGAAAGACCTTATTTCCTCCCGGGTTCTCTAGGGAACAAGAGTTGTTTTTGAACTTACAGCTCCTTCTCCCTTTGCTGTGTGTTCTCTCTTCTTAGAAAAGGGGAAATGGGGGGAGAGGAAATGAACTGTTCTGCAGTGCACTCCAGGCCCCCCCATCCCTGTGTCAAGTTCTGCATTGCAACGATCCCCTGTAAAATGTGCCCACTGTGAAAGAAACATGGTGAGAACATGCTACATCTGACTTTTAATTATAGTGGTAGTAAACACTCCTTGTAAGCTCAGCGAAAGCTACTCTGCAGGTTTGCTTTCTTTTTTTGTAGAGAAGGACTAGACACAATTAGAGGGAAATTATCAAAGGGCAGAGCTGAGACCAAGTCCCTACCACAATCTCGATGTACACTTACATATAACAAGGTAGTAATTATACTTACTAAATAATGGCATTAGGTTATGCTCCAGCAGAGGGATTTTTTTTCTTTTAACTCTTGCTGTGGTTGCTTGTGACTCTGTCTCACTAGGCAGCTCTGACTGGCCCTGCATATGAAGCAATCACCCTGCCTCTAACTCCCAACTGCTGTGAGGCATAAGCCACCACACCTGGGCCTCTTTAAACGCTTTCAGTTTTTACTTTAATTGTATGTAAGTTTTTAAAAAACTATATGTAACTATATCCAGTTCCAACAAAATCTTTTATAGCCAATCTTATTTATCTGTACTCCCTTATTATTTTAAAGCAAGGTGCATTTTTTCATTGATAATTATTTGTAAAGATGTACACAGAAGCTTTATTAGTAGTCTTGTAATAAAAGAGGAAAACCAGTTTACTTCCACTAATGAGGTTTATCTTCTACCTGGGAACCATATTTTGTTACTGTAAAATTTAAAGAGCATGTGGGGTTTTCATAGCATGTTGAATTTGTAGAGCTCATGTGGACACATGATTATGCGAGCTAACGCTGTCCCTGTGATTAATCTCCTCTGTACACAATAGCACTCAGGGTTCAGGAACGCCCTTCTTCTGGTCACCTAGTAACTTCTCACTGGTCAACAACAAGTGGAATAAATTCTTAGGTTGCAGGAGAATGCTCAAGCTGGCTGACATGGATCATCTCCGAGGCTTTAGGAGAAATAACCATTGCCAAGTTTGAATGTGCTAAATCTTTGAGCTTTGTTGGCAGGGGACAGATACATTATCTCTGGAGCTTAGAAATGGACACAGAAGACATAGGATCAGGTAAATTAGGCCAAATATTGAAGCAGATTTGGAGACAAAACCAAATGTTAAAGCAGGCGCTCCTGGGTGGTGATCTCTGTGAGGTGGCTGGAGGAGCCACTCGGATAGCCACAGTGATCTTTTTGGGCCAAGGACTCAATGAAGCCCTTTATCAGTTGTTGGAGCACACTGCAGGGTGCCTTCAGTCCACCTGCCAGCAGCTGTATATACTGCTTGACAAGGATAATCAATGCATCTGGAGACAAGGCAAGTAGTCTCTTTTGTTTGCTTGAGCTTATGCTTTCTTTAAAATACTCACTTGGGCAGAGTCTAAAATAGGGTATGTATAGGAATACAGTGAATGTGGAATCTCTGGTTACGAGGAACTGACATTATTACAGGGAAAGTGGGGGAATACAAAGCTTCTCAGGAATTAAAGGCTCCTCCAGGAGCCTGGGTCACTCTTTAAGGAAGGGAACTTAGAGCTCTGCTAGGAAATCTACGAATTTAACCTGACGCCTAAACAATGAATTGGAGCCAGGCAACTAAAAACCCAGGTTCTTGGTTTGTTCTTTGTAAGACTCCGGCCATGGGGGTTAGGAAAGTACAGGCCTAACTGAAGCAGAATAAGCAGTTTTTCTATATTGGAATAGTGTGTTCTAACTCTAGGGTCATTTGAGCCTGGTTCTATTCATTACAAGAACACTGGAAAGACTGGATGAGCTAGGAGAAGAAGCTGGATCGCTAACACACTGAAGGCAGGAGGTAAATTCTTGGCACTATGACCAGGTATGCGTGCTAAAACATACAGCAAGTATGGAGAACACAGTATCTGAAGAATAAGGTCTCAGCAGCAAATGCTTTCAGAATCCAGGTGGCATTATGGAATCCAGCACCCAGACATACAGCATCAGGGCAAGCGCATAGACCCTGTCAGTCTGGACTCCAGAGTAGGCAGCACAGGGAAGTCAGTCTAGAGGTGAACATCAAAGAAGTCAGTCCCAAAGGTTTGTGGCCCCAGAACTAGCAGCAGCAGCAGCTCAGTACCAGTTAGTCTCAGGGCGAGTACTCAGCTACCAGAAAGGATGAGTTCCAAATACACATGGGATCTCAGGCTCAAGACAAAGACTGAGTTGTAGAACTGCAGTACAAAGGCAAGCCCAGATTAGTGAGAGGAAGATTTGGTGACACTGAGGCCTGTGGACTCTGGGTAGAGATCCCCAGCTCAGAGCTGAGCTTACAGAAAGGTTCAGCCTGGAAAAAAATAAAAACATGAGAAGAGATGCACGAATGGGAGCTTGGGATGAAATCGGGATGCAATAAGAAAGAGATCAACTGAGATATTTATGATGCTTATAGTCTCAGAGTAGAGTGGTCTGTGTCAGTTTGTTTTTCATTGATTGGCCACTGCAGGATCCAGCCAGAGAATGATGTGGTCAAAGTGTGACAGATCCTAATGACCACATGCTCAGCAGGAGGGAGGATTGAATTTCCCACTAAAATCCAGCATCGGTGTCTTCGTACGTCACAGCTGTAGCCTTCTGCTATTTACCTGTCCTGGGGTGTTCAGATAATCCTATGTCTGATATTTGAAATGGATAATTGATGTAGTATAGTATCTCCCAAGGCAAAGGTACAACTGTCAAATATACCAAATGATTGAGGACTTGCTGACTCGTTTTTTTTTACTTTGGAGAAGGCACCATCACATTTGTCAGTAAAGGTTAAAGCATACTCACGGGCAAAATGCATCAGTTTCAGTCCTTGACTACTATGTTAAAGCCAGGGTTTTCTTTAATTCTAGTTATATGAGTCTTAGGAGGGCGTACTGTGCAAATATCTCCTTCATCTGTGCAGAAGCATAATTTGACTTAGTTTTTACTTCTTTGTCTGTGCACATGTATAGAAATTACTGCTTTCATAGACTGCCTCACAAAAATGAATGAACATTTGGGGAACACTGCTATGCTTCTAAAGAAAGAAGAAAAGGAGATGTGTAATTTATGCAGCATGCATGAGGACCGTACTCCACAGCACACAATGTTGCCCATTCAAGACACCAAAGCAACAGACATCGCTCCAAGAGGGGAACTAAATGTCATGGAAACAGCTACTGTTTCTCCTACAAATGCAGAGGAGAGCCATTACCCAGACCAGGTCCAGTTAAAGGAAAATAAAACACCGATAGACTCTGAATTAGAGGGAAAAGAAAACAATGCACCGTTGAGTGCAAGCGTAATACGGCAAGAAGAATCACAGAGCACAGTGTTCCCAGATAATACAGAAAATGAAGATGAAAAACAAATAGAACACATGACTGCTGAGAACACAGACAGCAACAAGGAAGACATTCATGATGTAATCCAGACAACAGCAAGGGGAATTCGAGAGACCTCAGAAAGCCAAAGAGAAAAGATTACCACATCCCCAACAGCATGGGATGTCTCCAGTAAGGACGGGGATAATCTTCATAATGAGTCAGAGAGTCTAAAACAAAAGACTAGCGTAATGGAAAAGGAGTAAGTAAAAACACCGTGAGAAGCGCTTATGTTTGCCTACTTATCCGTGCATTTTCTGTAGTTGCTAAGTGTCTTAATCCTGCTGCTGTGACAAACTACCATACACTGGTTTGTTTAGAGTGGAAAAGTTAATTTCTCAGAGTTCTGGAGGCGGAACCAAACAAGGCCCAGGAGAATCACTGTTGACTGAAAGCTTACTAACTCATAGGTGGTACCTCCTTGCCACATTCTCAGACAGTAGAAGAGGCAAACTAGTTTCAAGGCCCTGTGTTAATAACATGAATCCTATTCATGAGACTCTCATCCTAGTTAGCTTGCTCAAAGGCATCATCACCTAACACAGTCACTGATACAATAAAATCTCAACATATGAGAAAATATACAATGAAGTTTTATAGTTTCATGTCTCCAAAAGTTACTATAAATCACTAATTCAGATTAAAATCACCCCACAGGAAATTTATGTGGCTGCTATTGCTAATACCACTCTTTCCTTCACAATTTTAGAAAACATGAATAATAAGTGTGCTTTAACAGAAAAATAATTAGTTATGATAGTAGCTACAATAAATGCTCGGGAACAGGAACACTTTTATAAATAACAAAACTAAGTTTTAGTGAAAGAAGTGATTTTTAATATTTCAGAATATTAAATCATTAAAAGACAATTTTAACATGATTTTATAAATGATAAATATATGTTTAATATCTCCAAGGTATATATGTATATCCCTAAAATCCTTGTCATCAGTCTTTAAACTTTGTCTTCCATACTACAGGGGACTTATAAGTAGGCTTTGCTGAGTTTTTATGGGTAAATGTGCATGTTCACACCTATTTAACTCTTAGAAAACTGTCAAGAGTTTTAAAACTCAGATTCTCTAAAAGCCCAGGACATAAAGAAGAGAGAAAGACTGATGTATTTTTATGAGCTATCTCCCTTCTGCAAGGTAGCAATAATTCTTTGTTTAGGTTGATATATTTCCAGATAAGTGCCACATTTCCTTAGCAAGACAAAATTAACTTTTATTTGTTGTCTTATTATTAACTAGTTTTTTTGTTTGTTTGTTTGTTTTTTGACACTAGGTAACTTGCTTCATGTTTTCTTTCTCCTTTCTTTTTCTTTGTGTGTTTATTTTTGGTCTCAGTCTCTCAGTTATAAGGATACTATCTCCTTCTTTGGAGTCTTTGCTGACAAATGAGACTGACAGAAGAGCCTAGTGTTGGACTACTCTGCAGTGCTCACACTCAAACATCAGTGTACTAGTTAATGCCATGACTGGCTACTTTCACCATCCCACCCCTCCTCAGTGAGGTTCTTGAACCATACCCATCTCTGCAGAACATGCTGATGCTCTACTGTGCAGATATACAGCATGATTGAGAGAATATTCTTTAGCAAGTACTTTTACTTTCATTGATCACGGAGCTTTATAAAAAAAAAAAAAAAAAAAAAAAGAAAGAAAGTAATGTACCCACAGCAAAGAGAATTTAATGAATTCTATAGATGAATCTTTCAATGCTTAGAAGACCTCCACAGCTTGAAAGAATCACTAATCCCCGACAAATAGCTTCTAAAGTAGTCAATGTGTGGTTTCCCATTTCATTTGAGAAAAACATGGGCACTTCATATCCTCCCATTCAGAAATGACTCAGAACACCAGCTAGTGACTCACTCACTGCCTGCACCACTCCCTCTAACACCTCCTTAGGTGTTCCCTGGTTAGCGACTTCCTCTTTGTGGCACTGGACCAGTTGTGCTTGGCTTGCGTATTTACAAAGATGACTCTTCACAGCAATCCCCAGGCTAGGAAGCCATCACACCACATAAAAGTTTATGTAATAAACAAAACTGTGCTTAGAAACTGTTGTGGTTCCTCCACCTTCATCTCCCCCCAAACCCCATCCTTTGGGGTAGCTGTACTAAGTGTATAAACAAAGGGGAAAAGACTAAATTAGTGCGATCTATTTAATAACAACACAAGTCATAATTGACCAGTACTATGGAGAATGGATCTACTTACAAATCTCATCTCTGCTTTGTCCTTTGGGAACCACACCTTGTAGAGGTGGGGTGCCTTGAGATGGTTTCCAGGACACAGAAGAGAACATTCCCAGAACAATAAGAAGTGTTGAAAAATGTTTGTCTTTTTCTGAATTATCATTACATCAATAAACAAAAGAAGTTAATCAGATCAGCAGGCTGGATAGCTTTCTTAAATTGAGAATTCTAAACTTAAATAAATGACCTTTGTGAGTTAAATACTTGAGTACATTTCTTTATGAAAGTTATACTTCAAATTATTTTCAACAGTAAATGAAAAACAGCTAAAACTTTAACATATAATTGAGAACATAATGCTATGTTCTTCATAGATTCCACTCATTTATCATCAACACAGCCTTTGTGTCAAGTATTTCTCTGTTGTAAAATAAATAGGATCAAAGAAGAACCCCAAGTAAATGGTTTTAACATAGGGAATCAAATTATTATTGAGCATACGGTTTATTCAAATTCATTACAATTAAAGAGCTTGAACTGTTGCATCTCATTTAAACTTCCCATGATCCTAGATTAAATAATAGTTTCTAGGTGTAGTGGATGGAGTGATCATTACTCAGGGAAGATTTGCAAAAAGCATGACATTATTTGAGAGCTTTTTCTACTACACTAAAGATTCAGAGTCAACTCTTAGTTCTAAAAATTGAACATCTATGAGGTTGGTAGCTCAGCCTCAGTTTTCCTGTCTGTAAAAATAGTAAAGATACTAGTACTTGACACAAACATTATTAATACTAAGCAAAACTGTGTGGCCTAAAACCCAACACCAGAGAGTCTACTGACTAGTTTGAAAGGTTATGATAGTCATAGGAAACAGGAAATGCCTTGTCTCAAATTTGTAGTCAATTTTATAAGGCTCTAAAAATCACTGCAAAAATGGTGTTGAGGGAAAATAAAATAGTTAAATGTTTAAAAGATGATTTTAGGATTAGAAATAGTCTACTCTTACTTAATGATATTAGTGTACAAAAAAACCCAACCCAACCCTTCAAAAATATCACTATTTGGTCTAGTGTGCCTGGACAATTTCTGTGCTTCATATTCACCGCTTTCTCTTAAGGGAACAGGAGCCATACAGATCCCTAGCAGGAAGGCTGACCCATGGGCAATCAAGAGGCTTTAGGGAGATGTGTTTTATGCTGAAACATTTAAGATGAACAACTTCCTCATTCTTCTTCCTCTCCAAGTCAAGGGCTTGGTAACCTTTTTCTCTCCAGAAGAAACTGTTCAGAATTTCAAGTCTTCCTGGACAGGTTGAAGGTGGTGCGTGAGCTTCTGTGGAAGGAAGCAGTTAGCGTCTCTTCATTGTCCTACAATAGACCAAACTACCAATTTCTTTTTTTATTTTCTTTCTCTCTGTCTCTGTCTCTGTGGAAGGAAGCAGTTAGCGTCTCTTCATTGTCCTACAATAGACCAAACTACCAATTTCTTTTTTTATTTTCTTTCTCTCTGTCTCTGTCTCTCTCTGTCTCTGTCTGTCTGTCTGTCTGTCTCTCCTTTCTTTCTTTCTCTCTTTTTTTTGAGACAGGGTTTCTCTTGTAGTCCTGGCTGTCCTGGCCTCACTTTGTAGACCAGGCTGGCCTTGAACTTACAGTGATCCACCTGCCTGTGCCTCCCGAGTGCTGGAAATAAAGGCGCATGCTACCATGCCCAGCTAAACTAGCAATTTCTGAGGGAGAAAAGAAATCCACTGTACCCCAATCATGTTAATCATATAACGAGTCTGATTACTCTGCCCTGTCAGATTCTCTTTGTTCTCTGTCTCTGTCTCTGTCTCTGTCTCTGTCTCTGTCTCTGTCTCTCTCTCTCTCTCTCTCTCTCTCTCTCTCTCTGCCTCTGTGTCCCACTATGTCTCTCTCTGTGTGTCTCTCTTTCTGGGGAGAGGAGAGATGCTCATATGCATATGTCCTTTTGCTTTCAATAAAGATAAACTGAAACTTTTCTTTTCCTGACTTTTCATTTTTAAATCATCAGAAAAGGGAATCCATTCTTGCGATCCCAGAGGATCTCAGCATAAGGACATTCTTTTCCTCACAGTTAGGCAAATATTTTAGCTTATTTTAAAAGATCATTGATCTTTGAATTTTATTATAGGCTGAATAAAAGTGAGAAATATATCACTTTGATAATGAAGATAGTAAAAAACAATTATATGCAGCTTATGCACTGAGCTTACATACTTAATAGAGTATGAGTAACTTCCCTACAATGTGAAGGCATAGTTCCTTATAATAGCTATAGAACTGCATATTTAACTCAAAGCTTTCCTTTGACATAGATAGCATTTTCACCCTGTAATGCAGAAAACTATGGAATACAGAGTCTGAATGTCCTTGATTACAGAGTCAATAAATGGGAGAACTAAACTTCACATCAAAGCAATGTGCCTTACCCTTCTGCATCGGCTGTAAAGAACTGTAAAAAAAAAATAAAAAACGAGGCTTACTCTTCTTTTGCTGCAGGTATCTCGGGGTGCTGAGTGAGGGGACTGCCCCTCAAGTCTCTTGTTACGTCACAGCGCCATCGCATGTCCTTCAGCAGTTTGATTGCCAGATAACTAACAACATGAGCTCCTTTGTAGTGAGTGATAATGAAGAGTTGGTCAGCAATGTCATCACTGTCAAATGTGCGGATAAGGACATGAAAATTCCATTCCCAATATGCATTGCAATTCCGTTCAAGGCACGCTACAAGGGATATTACAGAGACATCATGGTGAAAATGTCTGACACACACTTTCAGTCAAGTTACCTAACCCCAAATTCACTGGAAAGAATGAGGGGATCTTATAAGGTCAGTAAACCTGGGTGCAACTAGATTTGTTGTTTGTCTTTTCTTCTTATAATTCAGAATATTATGTTGTACCGTAACAATAATTGTTCTGTTGTATGAGAATGGATACACTTGTGTTAGCACTTTCATGATTAAAAAAAAAAACCTGTAAAGTTCAAACAGGAGAAATTATTTGCCAAAGTTAGTAAGCAAGAACTTGGGCCTAGGACTTGGCTTCTGGAAAACAATTAACATGATAGCTTAATTGACTTGATGGTTTAGACTAACTTCGTAATAACTTCATGTTAACTAATGTGGTAGACTACTGCCTAATCATTAGAATCTTCAGGTGCTACAGTGTTGTTGTATCTTGTTTGTTTTTTATTCTTTATGGGTTCAGAGAATATAAAAAAATGAAAATTATATTTGAATGCTTTGATAATTCTATCAATGGAATTTAGTCTAAACATTGAGGATTGTATATTTGATAGTTAGGATGTGGGCAGTAAAGAGAAACAAATCTGGTTCCCATGTTTGTCCACAGTGTGAAAAAGGATGGATCAAAACACCTCTCTCGCTAGGCATGGTGGCCTCAAGCCTTTAATTCCAGCACTCTGGAGGCAAAGTCATGTAGATCTCTGAGTTTGAAGGCCAGCCTGGTCTACAGAGAGAGTTCCAAGACAACCAGAATTTTGATACAGAGAAACCCGGTCTTGAAACTGGCCCCCTCAAAAAGAAAAAAACTTTCTGTGATTCAAATTTTTTATTTGAAACATAATAAAATAATGTCTGTCTGGTAAGATTTCAAAGATTAAATAAACAAACTACTTAAGACAGTAGGGGAAAAGGCTTCATATAAGCAAGTTGTTAATAAGTGATCATTATTTGAAACAAACTTTATTGTAATATTAAAGCTCTCTGTATCACAAATTAAAATGTTGCTGAGACAGAATCAAGAATTACAACATTTAGGATTTTACAGCTGAGAAGGGCTCCAGTAACATGTGTTTTGTGGGTTACTGCACTTATTTTTAACAAATTAAAATGTTCATGTTTTTATATGCAAATAGTTATTTGATGAGGACAAAGAAGAATACATGTTAAAATCTTCATAATACATTCTGTCCTTTGGTTTGTTTACAAATCAAAATGAGGCAATATAGCTGAATTGTAAAGCTGAGTCTACTCTCAATACCCCGTTCATGCAACTAATACCCGTTGGAGCTGGACTGGCTGCCTGTGAGTTTGGAATTCTGCTTGGGATTGCTCTAGGGTAGGCTTCTTAATATTCACGAGTCTGTGTGTCCTTTATAGCAAGTACTTTAGAAACTGCTCACAGTGCAAATGCCTTGCCAGAGAGGCTTGAAAGATGTTCTGTGAATGAATGAATAATCAAGACACAAGAAAAATTAAGAGGATCATTGTCTACTTAAAAAAAAAACTATACTTTTCTTTACACTGTAGGCTAATGAGAGTTATCTCTCTAATTTTAGCTCAAGAACATTTGTGTTCTGGATGCATTCCAAAGTTTTACTTGGGTTCTATGACATTTAAGCATTCTATTTCCCAAAGGCCCTTTTTGCTTTCCCCCAGTATCTGCCAAATGTCTCAGTGCTCAGCAACGGCCACTTGTTCCCAGGAGACCTTTTCTTCATGCTGCTTTCCCTCTGGCCACCGAAGAAGGATCATTGTGCTCAGAATTTCCCCAACCTTGATACTGTGAAATGTTTCCCTTAGTCAGCTTGCAAATGATAGATTATTTTCCAATGTGAATAAGCCCGAAATGCTTGTGTGTGTGCATGTACTATTAGCCAGTCATGCTGGGTGGGGTCCAGCTGGTACTTAGGGAAGCCCGGATAGAAAATATTGCGTCTGAGACTGCTTCTTCTTTTAAAGCATTGGTGACCATACACATAGAACGTTTTGCTTTCATTTATAGACTCAGTTTCATTTTGCAATCTAAAACCTGTTGAGTATGTGGCTGAATATATGATTATATTTGAATATAATTATACAAGAAAGAAACAGTATATTTCTGTACAGTGATCTGTTTTCACCACAGAAAGAAACTTAGACAACGACTTTATCGTGGCATCTGAAGATGTTGTCATCTGTCAGAGGGAAGAAATTTTCTGACAATACATACGCTACAATTTTAGAGCAACATACCCAACTAATAAAATTTTATTCCTTGGAATTCTGTAAAATAACATAGAAACTTCTATACGAGATCTACATATGAAATTCATTCTAGCCTCCTCAAAAAAATCATTCTAGCCAATGGTGTCTAGGATTCCAGAGGCAATTAAAATTGTGAAAGATATTATAGCTACATATTGTACATGTGAGGATTTAATTTAAGTTACAAAATACTTTTATTTCTCACTACTCTGTTGGGAAGAAAGCCCAAACTTGAGAGTCTTTTTTTTTCCTTCCGTTTTTGTTTCATTCTTTCTTTAATCAATTTACGGCCTGATCGCAGCCTTCCCTTTCCTCTCCTCCCAGTCCCACCCTCATCCCTCCTCTCCCTGCCGTTCCTCCCACCTTCTTTTCAGAGAAGGGAAGGCCCCTAAGAAATACCAAGCCACCCTGGCAGCAAGAATAAATGTAACTTCTCCTATTGAAGCCTGACAAGGCAGCCCAGCCTAGGGCAAAGGGATCCAAAGGCAGGCAACAGAGTCTTTTATTTTTTATTTTTATTTTTTATTAATTTATTCGTATTACATCTCGATTGTTAGCCCTTCCCCTGTTCCCTCCCATTCTTCCCTCCCTTCCACTTCCCCCCTTCTCCCCTCCTCTATGTCTGTGATTGATGGAGACCTCCTCCCCCTATATATGCTCTTAGGATATCGAGTCTCTTCTTGGTAACTTGCTATCCCTCCTCTGAATGCCGTCAGGTCTCCCCATCCAGGGGACATTGTCAGAAAAGGGGCACCAACAGCCCCTATTCCCATTATTAAGGGACCCACAGGTTGACCAGACTGCACTTCTGCTACATAACTGCAGGGATAGGGTTAGGTTTATCCCATGTACACTATTTGGTTGTTGGTTCGTCTCTGTGAGCCTAGGCTACTTTACTCTATAGGCCTTCTTGTGATTTCCTTGACCCCTCCAGCTCCCTCGGCTCCCCATCCTTCCTCCCCATCTTCCATAAGAGTCCCCTACTTTGGCCTACTGTTTGGCTGTGGGTCTTTGCATCTGCTTCCAGCAGCAATGAGGAGCCCAACTCTAAGATGCACCCTGTGGGAAAGAGCCAAGCCCTGTCACTCTTGTTGTTGTTTTGTTTTTGATAGCTCACAGAATAAGTATGAGATACGTACTTCTCCAGAAACAATGCTATGGCTTCCTTCATTAAAGCGTCTTTTACTCTGTACAGGGGACTTGTGCTGCAGTGAATGTTTACAAGTTGGGGATGTTTTCTGTAGTGTCGTGTTTAAAAAAGCAGTCCTTCACAGTGACAAAAAAAGGGCTCACTTTGAAGTCAAGCGTGGATACCCGGATATCCTTCAGTTACCCTGTGGGAGTTTTCAGCTCACCAGTGCTTGTACAATTGAAGGTAAAAATTAAAAAGAGAATTGATTAGATCCTATGTCTACCGTGGGTCACGCATGGCCCTAAAGATACAGAGGATGCAAGTCTTTCATCTATCCATAAAGCTAATCATTTCCTGTATTAGGAATCTTCTATAATGACTTGATGCGGTAAGCATTTTGAGCATGTTCTGAAATAAATATCTGCTTTGAAAAATTTGCAAGGCTTTCCTCAATATTTTTTTTTCTTATATTTTTCAACAAACACATGCTGCAAGACAGTGTCTGACAAAGTTGGGGACACTTAAGTAAATCCAGATTTCCATATGAATGGTTGGAAAAATAAGATGCTAGTGGTCCATTCAACTGTTTATTGCCATGACTTTTGGATTCTGTTAATAAAGAAAATTAGCTTTGTTGGAACAAACATTGTTTTAACAATGTCTATTACTATATTTAGGTGCATCCCAGAGGTTTATTTTCTCCAATGACACTCCTTATCCTTCAGGCTTGTCTGTCTCATTCTCGCTTTCCCATTTCTTTCGGGTCTAATCACAAATAGCAAGTCAAGGAGAGAGAGAGAAGGAAGAAACATTAATTGTAATTTTTCATTCACAAAAATTACTATAAAATTTGAATTATGTAAGCTTTTTGTTATTAACCATTCTGATGTGAAAGGGACTGAAGCAAATATAGTCTTGCTTTTCAACTTTGTGTGGATCACATGATCTAAGACTAGTTACAGTTGGAAAGTACATCAAATGGCACTTTTGTTTTCTCGATCATAGTGTTGTTTATAGTTTAAAATTGTGTTTATGTGTGTGCATACATGTGTGTGTGTCTGTCTGTGTCTGTGTCTGTGTCTCTGTATGGGAAGCAAACCACATTTTAAGAGATTTTACTCAAATTGTCATTTTTATATAAACTGTTTTATTTCCAGGCAACAACATACAGAGAAACACATAAAATGCATTCCCTAAAATGTTGTTTTAGGGACATACTAATACTTGCATATTCTGAATCTATTTGTGCATCTGTGTCTGTGAGTGTATATGCATGGACATAGGCATATTTTCTTTTCTCCTTTGTGTAGATCCAGCCAGTTGACCCTTCTCTGGTGTCATATTTAAAAGCACATCAAGATCCTTCTTATTCAGTACTGTCCACGAGTCCCCTTATCCACATCCAGCACCCATCAACTCATTCCTTTCAGAAGCCAGTCACTGTATTCCTCCCTTGTTCTCCTCTCCCCGAAAAAAAGAACCTCGAGTCTGAGAAAGATCACAGCAGACCAGAGAGCGCCATGGTGCACAGGATCCTACCAACTCCCTTGTACTTCCACAGGTAAGTCAGAGACCTTACTATTGCTAAGTGATTTAATGGGAGAAAAAGAACCTTTGGCGGTTAACCATACTCAGGTAGTTTGCATTTAAATCTGAGTAGTAAATGGTGTGAAGTATGTTCTTATTGTTGACGCCAATAGAAAAAGTTTTAGTTCTAATGGACTAATGGACTCAAAACTGTGCCATGTGAAATTTGGTGCTTTCTAGTAATATACATATAAGAGTACTCCTTTCAAGAATTTAGGATATGATTAGTCATGAGAATGCAACATAGTACTTATAATTTTATTTAATGTAAGAAAAGATGATTTCGATTTAAAAATAAATTAAATTTGAATTTATATTTACCCATAAGTAGATTATTTCTACCAAGTTATATAATCAAACAACACCTTCATAAATATAGTTAAAAATACACATTAACTCACCACGCAAAATAAACAAATAGAATATATTGTAGGACATTAACACTGATCTTAACTCACACCATTCAATTTAAGATTAGTTTTATTTTCTAATAGAAGAAGCAAAAGGGAGGTGTCTTTCTTTTCATTAAACATGAGAGTACTTCTTTTAGAAAGACACTGTAGCAAGTCTGCTTTGTATATTGTTGCCCGTATTATCATTTTTATCAATGTGAAGACTTAAGTGTAGTGATGTTAAGAACCTCTTCAAGTCTGCTAACTAGTGAGAGGTGTAGTCATGAACTGAACCCACACACTTCCTCTCTGTCGAGTAGCTAGCATCTGTCTGGATGAATGGTTATACTCTCTTCCCTACTGAAACTTGGGGAAGCATTATGGTCATTGTGGCCAAGGAAAGAAATCAAACATTCCTTACAGTAACATGAATGAGAGAGAACATAGCTGTAGACATGATCCAGTTGTGCACAAGTAGGCTACTCAACACCACCAGCCGAGCCAATTTCTAACCTGCTTTCAAAATTCTTTACTTCTCTTGGTTTCATCATCATACATCTATAGCAATATGCTATATACTTTCTTCACATTGCAGTTCAAAATACCCCAATGTTAAAAAAAAATGTGTCCTCTAAAACTACCATAGGATGATATTTCAATTATTGTTTTTAGTATTTCTTCTAAGTTCTCCTATTTGTATTTGCCACCTATGAAAATTTCCTAGATTCTTGATAGTCTCTTGCTGATTATTTATTTTTTTGTATCACTCTCTTTGCCTTCTAAAAATTTGATCCTTTATTTGATAATTCCAAATCATTAGTCTTGAGAATTCCTGTCTGTAGCTATTTCTTCCATTTACTGTCACTCATGGCTCTATTTCTTTATCTGGAAGCTTTAGTGCCTGGATGTGTAGTGTAGGATTTCTGTCCCAATGAAACAGAGCTGGCATATATTTCTGTCTCTGTTGGTATCCCGCTGCTACTTCCAAGGTACTACTTTCAACAGACATGAGATGCTAAGTGTTCAAGTTCATCTCTCCAGTATGCCTGTGGCCCTAAGGGTGGACAGCTCCACAGTCGGCTCACTGGCTTATTGCTTATGTTGGTGGCTCCTGCTTCTTGTTATCAGAAGGCAGATGGCCGCATGGAAGTCCCTACATTCCAGTCTGATTGTTCCTTCTGCTGTAACTCTGACATTACATATTTTTTCAAAAAGTTTGGGGAATTCTTCCCAGATTCCTCTCCTTTATGCAAGCCAAAATATTATATGTAAAACTCATTTATTATCCTCCAACTGTTTTGCTTTATGGAGGAAAAGGCTTCTGATTATTTATTCCCAATTTGTTATTTATCATTCTGTGTTTTATATGTTAAATATATTTTTAAAAGAATTAGCTGAAGAAAGATATGGAAATGTTATAGATATTAACACTGCACATGGTATTTGGCCTTAGGTGCTAGTACTGCCTGGTCCATACAGGAAAGCCCCAATTTATCAAAATAATGACACATTTTCAGTGTAACACAGGTTCAGAAAGCTATGAAGCAATAAAATGTTTCTGATCTGTTAAATGTAAAGCCTTTGGTTTACAAAGTCTTCAAATGTATTATATTTAAGAATGCTAAATTTCTGGAATGAAGTTTACCTGGTCATGGTGAATGATATCTTTGATCTGCTCTTGAATTCATTTTGCGAGTACTTTATTGAGTATTTTTGCATCAATGTTCATAAGAGAAATTGGTCTGAAATTCTCTTTCTTTGTTGGGACTTTGTGAGGTTTAGGTATCAATGTGACTATGGCCTCATAGAATGAAATTGGTAATATTCCATCCATTTCTGTCTTTTGGAGTAGCTTGAAAAGTGTCGTTATTAGCACATCCATGAAGGTCTGGTAGAATTCTGCACTGAAACCATCTGGCCCTGGGCTTTTTTTTGCTTGGGAGACTATCAATGATTGCTTCTATTTCTGTAGGGGAAATGAAACTATTTAGCATGTTTATCTGTTCTTCACTCAATTTTGGCAAGTGGACTTGATCAAGAAAATCGTTCATTTCCCTTAGATTTCCAAATTTTGTGGCATACATGCATTCAAAGTAGGATCTTATGATTCTTTGTATTTCTTCAGTGTCTGTTGTTATGTCTCCCTTTTCATTTCTGATTTTGTTGATTTGGATAGTGTCTCTCTGCCTTTTAGTTAGTTTGGCTAGCAGTTTGTCTATCTTGTTGATTTTCTCAAAGAATCAGCTCTTGGTTTTGTTGATTCGTTGGACTGTTCTCTTCGTTTCTAATTTATTAATTTCAGCCCTGAGTTTGATTATTTCCAGATGTCTACCCCTCTTAGGTGTTCCTGCTCCTTTTCTTCCTAGGGTTTCCAGCTGTTTTGTTAAGTTGCTTTTGTGGGATGTTTCCAATTTCTTTTTAAAGGCACTTAGTGTTATGAATTTTCCTCTTAGCACTGTTTTCAATGTATCCCACAAATTTCGGTATGTTGTTCCTTCACTTTCATTGAATTTCAGGAAGTCTTCAATTTCTTCCTTTATTTCTTCCCTGACCCAGGTGTCATTTAGCAGAAAGTTGTTTAGTTTCCATGTATGTGTAGGCTTTTTGTTATTTATGTTGTTGTTGAAGTGCAGCCTAAGACCATGATGATCTAATAGGATACAAGGTATTATTTCAATCCTCTTGTATCTGTTGCAGCTTACTTTGTGACCTACTATGTGATCAATTTTGGAGAAGGTTCCATGGGGTGGAGAGAAGAAGGTATATTCCTTTTTGTTTGGGTGAAAGGTTCTGCAGATATATCTTAGATCCATTTGATTCATGGTATTGGATAATGATGTTATTTCTCAGCTTAGTTTCTGTTTCAATGACCTATCCTTCAGCGAGAGTGAGGTGTTGAAGTCTCCCACTATTATTGTGTGGGGATTGATGTGTGGTTTAAGCTTCGTAAATAGATATTTTACAAATGTGGGTGCCCTTTAATTGGGGCATTGATGTTCAGAATTATGATGTCACCTTGTCTGACTTTACCTTTGATGAGTATAAAGTGTCCTTCCTCATCCATTTTGATTAATTTTGGTTGAAAGTCAATTTATTAGATATTAAAATGGCTATGCCTGCTTGCTTCTTGTGACCGTTTGCTTGTAAAAAAAAAAATTTCCAGCCTTTTACCCTGGGGTAATGTCTTTCTTTATGGGTAAGATGTGTTTCTTGAATGCATAAGAATGTTGGATCATGTTTATTCATCCAATCAGTTAGTCTGTGTTTTTTATTGGAGAATTGAGACCATTGATCTTGAGAGATATTAATGATCAGTGACTGTCCCTTGATTTTGATGTTGGTTGCAGTAGAGAGTTTGTGTGGTTGTATTTTTGCAATGGTGTAGTTATCTATTTCTTGTGTAGTTTTGGTTGTAGCTTGTCCTTTGGGAAACAGCCTAAATGTCCCTCAGTAGAAGATTGGATAAAGAAACTGTGGTACATTTACACTATGGAATACTACTCAGCTATTAAAAACAAGGAATTGACAAAATTTGTGGACAAATGGATTGAACTAGAAATGATCATAATGAGTGACTTAACCTAGAAGCAGAAAGAGTCAAATGGTATATACTCACTTATATCTGGATACTAGCTCAAAGGGGCATGTCCCATGAAAGTCTTCACTCACTAGGAAAGTGGGACAGAGGGGAAGACTTCTTATTGGGACACTAGGTGAGAGAAGCAAGGGATAATGGGAAATAGAAGGATCCAGAGGGTCCTAGAAACCTATAAGTAGAACATTATGATGGACGGATATGGGCTCAGGGGTCCTGCTCAAACTATGGCACCAGCCAAGGACAATATGTGCAGTAAACTTTGAGCTCCTCCCCAGATCTAGCCAATGGACAGGACATTCTCCACAGTTGAGTGGAGAGTGGGGACTGACTTTCACATGAACTCTGGTGCCCCATATTTGACCACGTCCCCTGTTTGGGGAGACCTGGTGGCACTCAGAGGAAGGATAGCAGAGACTTGATACCCTATGAGCATATACAGGGGGAGGAGGTCCCCCTCAGTCACAGACATAGGGGGGAGGAGTAAGGGGAAAATGGGAGGGAGGGAGGAATGGGAGGATAAAAAAGATGGGATAACCATTGAGATGTAATATGAAGAAATTAATAAAATATATTTTAAAAAAGAATGCTAAATTTCTGACAGTTTGAAAAGCCTGCTTTGGAAAATCAAAAGGTAACCCTTCTTAAGTACTCCCTAGCTGGATATCTTTCTACTCATGGAGAAAGTATTGAAGTGACAAGAAGCAGATTTTTTTTTTTTAATTAAGGGAAACCCTTCTGAATAGCTTTTATGTGGCATGAAGGGAATTATGGGAAAGTGGCACAGGTGCTATAATCGGTAGCCATTAGACTTGCAACAGTGCAGCCTGGCTGTGTATCTATCATCTTCTCTTCCTTGCAGATTTTCTGAGGGGAATTAACCTACAGTTTCTAGAGATCACCATTTCTGTCCAAGCCGACTCAATAAGGGATTTCCACATTTGTCATTGTCAGTGAAATAAGGAAAAATTTCACCTAAGTGGGCTGACCTCATCCTCTGAATGCAGGTCTGTCTGACACCAGAAGAGCTCTGGGCTTGAGAAATAGCAACAGCAGTTTCTTTGTTTGTTCACATTTTAAGATATGAAGTCGATTTTCTGTTGCTTAGAAATAGATGCTCACTAGTAATATAGAAAAAGAAAGTAAAAAAACCAAAGAAAAATCCTTAGATAAAGTTGGTATTTCTCTTCCATATATAGCTTTTCCCACTTGGTCTGTTTGTTCCATTAACAAACATACATTATTGTTTGATCTCTTAATTTACTGAAAGGAGTCTTAACAAGTGTTATCTTCATTTCTATAGCTCTTGATATTGAATTTTATTGACATGAAGATGGATAAAAAAGGTACCAGGGTAGAAAGAAGAGGCTTCTGAATAAAAATTAATTGGAATCATCATCCTTTTCTTTCCATGAAATTCAGCATTATGGAAACATTTTTTTCTTGAGTCATACAAAATGAAACATGCTGTAAAGAAAAAAATGACAAAGAAGTGAGTTTGAATGTGTAGCCTATGCTGATCAGTAAGATATGTAATAGATAAAATACAGGGCAACTCTAGCAACTGTGTAGATTTTCATGTTTGAAAAAAAAATTGTGTTAGGGCTTAAGTCATGCTTAAGTCCCAGTGTCTTTGGGAGCCTCACAGTGTAGTAACTGACTTACATATAAGCTTAACAGTGAAGAGTATCCTTATATTTTGAAAAATTACTTTTGTAATAGTGGCAGGTGCTAGTGGGCATGCTAATGCTGATAGATCATAAAGGAGCCTCAGTTGTCATGAGCAGACACACATCCACAACACAGTAGATTACATAAGGGAGTCTCTGATGCAGATAGCTGTGATTAAGGGCGCTGTCAGTTAGGCAAGACCTGAAAAGTTTATGACTTGATAATGTAAACAAGATAGTTGAATTAGGGGGAAAACTATTCTTTAAATATCAGTTCTTTGAATTGATATCCCAAAGTAATTGGTAAACTCAGCACAGTTTGACACAGAAAATGGTCACCAACTTACAAATTGAATACAAAAAACTATGTACAAAATAGATGACTGTTCTGGCTATTATGAATAAGGCTGCTATAAACATGGTTGAGCAAATGTTCTTGTTGGGTGCTGGAGCATCTTCTAGGTATATTCCAAGGAGTAGAATAGCTGGGTCTTGAGGAAGCCTTATTCCCATTTGTCTGAGATAGTGTCAGATAGATTTCCAAAGTGTCTGTACTAGTTTGCATTCCCACCAGCAATGAAAGAGTGTTCCTCTCTCTCCACATCTTCACCAGCATGTGGTGTTGCTTGAATTTTTGATCTTAGCCATTCTGATGTGTGTAAGATGGAATCTCAGAATTGTTTTGATTTGCATTTCCCTGTTGACTCCGGAGGTTGAGCATTTCTTAAAGTGTTTCTCAGCCATTTGCTATTCCTCTGTTGAGAATTCTCTGTTTAGTTTGGAGCCCCATTTCTCAATTGAGTTATTTGGTTTGGTGGTGTTTAATTTCTTGAGTTCTTTTTTTAATTGTATTTTATTAATTTATTTATATTACATCTCAATGGTTGTCCCTTCCTTTGTATCCTCCCATCCCTCCCTCCTTCCCATTTTCCCCTTACTTCCCTCCCCTGTGACTGTGACTGAGTAGAAGAATGGATAAAGAAACTGTGGTACATATACACTATGGAATACTACTCAGCTATTAAAACCAAGAAATTCCTGAAATTTGTGGACAAATGGATTGAACTAGAAATGATCATAATGAGTGACTTAATCCAGAAACAGAAAGAGTCAAATGGTATATACTCACTTATATCTGGACACTAGCCCAAGGGGCATGTCCCATGAAAGTCTTCACTCACCAGGAAAGTGGGACAGAGGGGGAGGACAACCTATTGAGACTCTAGGTGAGAGAAGCGTGGGAGAATGGGGAAATAGAAGGATCAAGAGTATCCTAGAAACCTACAAGTAGAACATTATGATGGGCAGATCTGGGCCCAGGGGTCCTGCTCAAACTATGGAACCAGCCAAGGACAATATGTGCAGTAAACTTTGAACCCCTACCCAGATCTAGCCAATGGACAGGACATTCTCCACAGTTGAGAGTGGGGTATGACTTTCACACGAACTCTGGTGCCCCATATTTGACCCTGTCCTTTGGATGAGGAAGCCTGGTGGCACTCAGAGGAAGGCTAGCAGGCTACTAAGAAGAAACTTGATACCCTATGAGCAGATAGAGGGGGAGGTGGTCCCCTTAAGTCACAGACATAAGGGAGGGGAGTAAGGGGAAATTGGGAAGGAGGAAGGAATGGGAGGATACAAGGGATGGGATAAAAATTGAGATGTAATATGAATAAATTAATAAAATATATTAAAAAATAAAATAAAAAAGAAGAATGCTACAATAAAAAAAGATGACTGGAAATTCCTCAGCATGTTATACATCCTAGGCAGTGTGAAGATGCATGTCTTCTTTGTCCATTCAATATATCTCTTAGAGTTTCTGTTGCTACGATGACCATTTTGACCAAAAGACTTGGGGAGGAAAGAGTTTGTTTGGTTTACATGTCTACATCATAGTCCATCATCATTGGAGGAAGTCTGGGAAGGCACTGAAAAAGAGACCATGGAGGAATGCTTGATCAGCCTGATTTGTTTTTTATACAACCCAAGACCATATGAGGAAGTGTAGCTCCACTCACAGTGGCCTTTCCCACATCAACCATGAATCAAGAAAATGCTCTACAGACTTGCCTGAAGATGAGATGATGAAACCTTTTCGCAATGGAGGTTTCTCTTCCTGGGAAATTTCTACTTGTGTCAAGTTGACAAAAATTAGTGAAGGGACATTTCTATTTTAAAACTACTCTACCAGAAACATGCATAATTTATAATGAGATTTTTAAAAATTTTTGAGTGAAGAAATGTAAAAATCAGTATTTTAGTTAGTACATCAGTTTTCTCAGAAAAAAACTAATCCTAAAATGCTAATGACATTCACATTTAAAAGCCTATGCCTTATGTATACCACAAAGGGAAAATTCTGAATAATAAATGTGCTATGAGGGAATATTCTGAAATTTAAATGTGCTGTAAGGATTTTGATGATATGATGGTTTGCAGAACATTTTTTCCTTAGAGATTAATAATATATTTATTTTAGTGAGCACCTTCAAAGAATCTGGTGCCATATGGGAAGAAATGATTATTAAATAAACTATTTTATAAAGATGTACTACATTTTATTTATTTTAGTGTGTGTGTGTGTGTGTGTGTGTGTGTGTGTCTGTGTGTGTGTGTCTGTGTCTGTGTGCATGTGTGTAGAGGCTCTACATGGATGTTAGGTATCGTTTTCAATCACTTTTCACTTCATTTATTGGCAGGGTCTCCCGTGGATGCAAAGCAGACTGGCTCAACTAGTCTGTCTAATCAGTTTGTTACAAGGACTCCTTGTGTCTGTCTGCTAACCAGTGGGAATATAAAATGGCAGGCACACCCAACCCACTTGGCGTTTCCATCAGTGCTGGGGTCAGAAGTCCTGTTCTCATGCTGCATGCCATACTAGCTCTACTCTCTCCCTAGCTCTGGCTTATTACATTTTGGAGAATGGTCACAATATCAAAATGTTATAATTTTTGGGTCTTGACCATGTCCTAGTCATTGCTAGGCAGCACTGCATGCCAAAGCTTGCTAACAGTGCATAAGTAGGCCATAGTCTAGTTAGGGAGCTGTTAATCCCAGGAGGTATGGCTATACCATGAGATTATTTGACTTAAAGATAAGTTGTTTCTATTACTGAACATTCTGTTTGATAATTCAGGGCCCATAACTTGTGTTTTAAGGCAGAGCCTTGTTATATAATTCCCCTTGTACCTTCTTAGGACATGCTGGCCTTACATTCTCAGCTCTCCTCCTGCCTCATGCTCCCTAGTACTAAAATTACAGGCAAATGCTATTGATCTTTGTTATTGAGGACAATTTTTTTAGGGGACAGAAAGCAGACAGAAAGTCTTTAAGCAAAAAGTGCTACAACTGTATTTACTTATTTTTATTTTCTTGAACTGGGAAAGAAGCACAGTCTCTCATTTGTGGGCTTTCTTGCACCAATTGTACTCACTGCTGTTTGTACTTAATGCAAATGATACCCACTTTATCTTAATAAATCTAAATTTTAGAGGAAAATAGGAATATTTCCCCTATTTGTATGCATGGAAGTCTAGACCTGAACTCCCATTCCAAATCTGTCAGAAACTCATAACAGGACCCAGAAGGAATACACAGTACAGATCAGCCTATATTAAGAAGTGAAACAAAACTCTCAAAACCAAAGGGTTTATAACAAGTCTTTATAGCTCTCTTCATGCCTATCAAAGGCTGCTTCTCAATTCTCCTTGTGTCTGTACTTTGGCACAGAACAAACACTTTCTGGTTGACATCATAAACGTAGAGCAGCTTAGGATAGACCCATTAGCAATAATCTTCATGACTTCAAAGTGATAAACTTCCTTTTAATTTCCAGTTAGTTAACTGAAACTAATCCCATGATCCCACTCAACTATGGTGACAGAGACATGCAATACCAGTGTACACTAAGAACAAACATTAGCCATTATTTTAGTGGCCATAGCTCATGAATGCCAGATGCATAACTTGGCTGAATTAAGTTATTGTCTGTCCTGGACTTCCATGACATGTCACAGCCTCAGAGAAACTGCAGAGCTTTGGCAGAAAAAAGAGAATAGTTACTACCATGGGTGGCATCAGGCGAGGATCAACACTGCATTAGTGAATTGATGTTTAGTAAATGACCAAGATTCTGACTCAGTGTGACTATGTCTTCCTTTGTCAATTAATTTTAGCTTCAAGATTAAAAAATTTACTAATCTGTGGTTGTATCTTAACATTGAAAAACCTGATTTCCCCAATTCGTGATTTTACTCTGCTTGATTCCCCTAAATATCAATAAAGGTTTTTTTAAATATTACTTTAGGTTTAGACCAATCCTTGGTTTTTGAGTCACAAGACATCTCAGTCTGTGAAACTGAGGTAAATTTTGTGACTCTATTTAAACACACCGACACACAGACACAGACACACACACACACACACACACACACCATACCACCTCACACAAATGCATAGAGAAGGAGAGAGAGAGAGAGAGAGAGAGAGAGAGAGAGAGAGAGAGAGAGAGAGAGAGAGAGAAAGACAGAGACAGAAGAGACAAAGACAGAGACAGAGAGACAGATCCTGATTCTTAGTAGCTAGATAGGTTCTGCCCTCTAGCAAATAGCAGGTAGTTTTCCCACGTAGATGTTTTATATAAAAGGCTTTTGCTCTTGGTTGTGATGTACACATGATGCTTAAATGAATCCAAGAAGAGAGCTCATGAAAGATTTCATATTTAGTCTCCAAAAGGTCCATTGGCTCCTTCACATTGATTTTTTCTTTCTTCCTTAGCATTTAGACTTTCTTCTTAATAAGTGCACTGTAATTAATTTTCATAGTCCAGAGCTTTGCAAAGGATACCATATTGGCTGGCTCTTTGGAACTGGTCTGTAGAATGAGTTCTGGTGTCAAGTAGCCAAGTGTGATTTCCTTTTGTTGGACTGTGGCTATGGAGGAGTTCAGAGACTGAGGCTCATCACTTTCCTTTGTTTGCAAAGCTCTGGACTATGAAACTTAATTCATGGTGCTCTTATTAAGAAGAAAATGTGAATGTTAAGGGAGAAAGAAAAAAAAAATCAATCCAAAACAGCCAATGGTGTCTTCAGAGATTAAATAGGAGATTATGTTTCTAAGTGTTCCTTTAAACTTCTTTTTTGCCTCGAGTAAAATGTACTTAACTCTTCCAATCTGTGCTTTTACATCAGTATTTTTGCTCTGTGAGTATTCTTGAGTGTTATTCTTGTACCTAAACAACCTGTACTTTCTTAGTACTGAGCAAATTGTCCCATGCTGCAAATTGGTAAGACTATGATTGCACTTCTAGAAGCAAAGGCTGTAGTCACCCCATCTTTGAAGTTAGGGATAATTAGTAACACATAATATATGCCTGATGAATTGTTATTTGGTTTGTTACTTCATGAAAAGTAGATATGTTAAATGTGATTTTTTTTCCATGTAAGCTTTACCCATTTCTGTTACCATTTTATAGGACCAAAAGTGCTTCCATCAGGAAACCCGGTAACAATGCTTGTGAAACTTTGAAATTACTAGGATTCAGAAGCAGAGAGAACGGTTGGTTTGGGATTGATGATGCTGTGGTGAGAACTGTCCAGAGTGGCTTGGTATCATTTGAATTATGTGAACACCTAGAGCGGTAAGGCCGTAGGAAAGACTCAGAGGCTATGACACTCTCTTTACAGCCTGTAATTAATGTGTAGGAATGCAATCGTGAGATTGTCTTTTTATTGCCCAGATAGAAACATAAACTGTCTTTTAGGGTGTCCTTAGAAACTCAAACCACAATTGACATGGATCATGATAGTTTAAGTAGGGCTTTCGAAACTTCTTGCAACATCAGTTTATTTTTATAACTTTCTCTGAACACCAAAGTAGTTTCAAAACAGAACCTTCATTTCTTAAATTCCACAGGATAGTAATTAACTGTTTGCGTTACGCTCATCTTGTAACTATGTAGATATAAACTGAGTTCGTTATTTCAGTCCGTTCATTTGGCATCCTCATTTCCATGTTTTCTAGACGGCCCATTAAAGGAGTGTTTTAGACAGTTTTAAGGTACATGAGGGGTAAATACTCACGAAGAAAGACAGTCACGTGTCTAACGATAGGTTTCACCTCGTAATGACGCCCTGACCTCTATGATTATCTCAGGCTAAATTCTGCAGAGACACAGTGTGAAATGAGAGGGCAAGCCACTGATTGAGGGAGGCCTCTCGAGAAGATGCTGCGAGGGAATGAAGAAACAGAGAGACTCAGGGAAGACAATGGTTTGGGCTGGATTTTCTACAGCCTGCTGCCACAGGCAAGCTGTGGAATACCATAGGAGTTGTCTTTGTTGGTTTCACCTGGCAGTCCTTGTCCGGGGGATAAAGCTTCTCTGGATTAGGGCTGCTATTCTCTGGGGAACAATCAAGGTTTAACTTGTCCAGTTCTGGGATCTAAGCCTCTACCAGCTTCCCAGGGGTGCTGTAACAAAATATCACAAATTGATTTATTATCTTACAGTACTGGACACTCAGTGTGTCCAATAGGAGTGTTTATAGGGTTTGCTGCCTTTGAGGACTTCAAGAGAAGAAGCTGCTGGACACTTGCTTTTGGCTTATAAATGGGCACCTTCCTCCTCACACAGTGTTCCCCCTGTGCTTGTTCTTGTGCCATTCACTTCTCTTTTCAAACATAATAGTAATTGAAATAAGGTCATCCTAGTGACCTTGCCTTAATTTATATACCTTTGTAGGGACATAAAATATTACATTCTGAACATCAGTATTGGAGGATATTGCTTAGTGTGGGATAAAATTCAACCCAAAACAAGATCCGTTGAGAACACTCTCACATTGCTGAAATAGAGATGAGTGTCTTAGCCCCACTTACTTGTGTTACACGAGTAAATTATTTTTGGCGTAGTTTGCCTCTGTATTTTGAAGTATTACTTTGATACTTTCCCACAGGCATAATCTGTTTAATGATGGAATCATGAAACTTGCAAACCCTGGCAATTGCACTGTCCTACAAAGAGCCCAGCATACTCCACAAGCCCAGGAGGGAGGGGCATAGCCTGTAAAACACCTAAGATGTATGTTTTCAGCTGATGGATCTAGGTCCAAAATTTGCAGCATGCTTTTGTACTGAACACCATATGATATTATAACCTATGTATGTAAACATAAAAAGATGGTTGATCAAAACACATCTCAGCATAAACAAAAAATATAGGATAAAAGACTTTTTTAATTACATCATTTACCATGAATAGGGTATGCAGGACAGGCCATGGTCCTGGGTAAGACAGTGAACACTGAGTCTGAAAACCCAGGTTGTTACTGTACATTTCTGCAGGCTTTATAAATACTGTATCACTGGTGAGACTACATTTATTACATTTTCTTCAATCATAAACAACATTTCTTACTATTATTTTAGTAGTTCATACATCCCAAAATTTCAAATTGTGGATCATTTGTAGCAACCACTAAAACAGACACAAATTATTTGTTATATAAAACTGTCTCCCACACATTCTTTTCTAGGAATGCAGAGACCTATGAACTCCAGCCAAGGGTGTGGGATCCCCTGGGGCTGAGGGTACTGATGGTTTTAAGCAGACTGACCTGGGTGTTGGGATTCTAACTTGGGTCATCGGCAAGGGCAAAATGTCATCTTAACCAATGAGACTTCTCTATGTGCCTTCATTTACATGTATTCTTTTAAAATATTCCATTTGAAAATTTTATTCATTTACTTATTTCATATTGTTTGAGACATGATCTTGCTAGACAGCTCCAGATACTCTGGAACTTTCTATTTAGACAAGGTTGGCCACAAGATGTTGGCAATCTCCTGCCTCTACCTCCTGAGTGCTAGAATTATAGATATAAACCAATACATGTGGATTAACTAAATTTAATTTTTTGTTGTTGTTAAAGTCCAAGACACATATTATTATACATACACATAGCATCAGTATCATCAGAATGCTGCCTTTAACCTCCATCCTTTGTCCCTCTAGAACGTCTTTAGGAGCAACAACATATTTGGAGCTGTCATGACCCCAGTGCCTTCTGGACCCATTCTGGATGGCATAACTTACATTAGATGGAATACATTCTAAACTAATGATAAAATCAATTATAGTAAATACAAAAGCCAGTAACATAGCTGTTTATTGCTGTCATCAAGTATCATGCGCTGTATGTAAATATATATGCCATAATTTCATATACTTGGCAGGGTAGTAGGTTTCTCATACCAACATCACCACAAACATGTGGGAGATGTGCTTGAACTGTGTGTGAGGACTGACACATTACTAAGTGATTGAGTTCCTCAACTCTGTTATATTCTTCTGGGACCACCCAGGCATGTGCAGTCAGTCACTGATTGAAATGCTATGGGAGGCATGAGTCTATAATTAAAACGTTGGGGCATGTTTAGAGCTCAGCTGAGACAGGATGGTTACTTTAAGGCCATGTTTTAGAAGGGGAAATGGCAGGGCACACTTGTAACCTCATCATGTGGAAGGCTGAGGAAGGACTGCTGTGAATTCTAGGCTGGCTGGGCTACCCAACAATAACCCAAAGCATGTTTTAGAATCTAGCTTGAGACCCAGGGAGAAGGATCAGTCAGTAAAGTTCTTGCCATGCAAACAAGAGGATGTCGGTTCTGCTCCTCAGCACCCATAAATTTGAGCATGATAACTTCCATCTGCAACTCCAGTACTGGGGAGAAGAGAGACAGGGTGAGATCTCTGCAACTCATTGGCCAACTAACATAGGGGACCTGAGGTGCTCTCTACTGAGACACTCTGTCTCCAATAATAAGGTGGGGTGGGATAGAGAGAGATACCCAACATTTAATACTGATCTCTGGTCTCCCATGCATGTACATACATGCACCCACACACCAAAACATATAGTGTTTATACCCACACAGTGTTTGTAACGTGCTTACAAAATGCACAAACAGACACACAAGCAAAGAGGCAGACAACCACAAAGAACTTAGTTGATCCTGACTGGTTTATTGACCAGTCATAGGATTTCCCAAATGTCCTTCTTCATAGTTGATCATGAGAATGCTTACTTTAAGTGGAAGCTAAGAAAAATAATGTTTTCCTTGGGTCTGTGGTGTTTCAGTGCTTCACTTGCCCCTCCTGTCTCACACAGGTTTATTGTACTCCACTTGTCCTCCATAGTGGACAATAGCTACTTGGTTTCTTTTGTAAAGACTTTAGAGGAAGCCTCCCTCAGCACCACTGCCTGCATTGTGCTGTCACACCAGAAGGACAATCCACATAGAGTGGCTATTTTAGTGGTACCTTCTAAGGAGTTAAATCTGGCACTGAAGAACTTGCGTTCTGAAGGGTTTGGAAGACTTCCAGAGTCATCGAGACACTTCCAAGTAAGAGAAGGAGAACAACTTCTTTTAAAGTTTACTGGAAACATATTTGGTTCAAGTAAGTATGAGGAAATATTCTTACGTATTCTACGGACTAAAGGCCAAAAACCTTAGATGCAACACCCCAAACTTGTATTACTAAGGGATGCTTCCTTTTAGAGGATGTGGGGAAACATTCCTACGAGACTAGTCTTTCTAAGCACTTTTCTCTGCCCAGAGGCACGTGTAGACCTTTATGGACAAGTTCTGAGTGCATTCTCTTAGGACTAGCCTTCACCAAGTTTGCTCCCTGCATCCAGGCTAGCATCACCTCTTCCATGTGACAGTTCTTTAGCTTCTAAACACAGCCTGTTTACACTCGGCAAGATGAGTGTGTTTCCACACAGTAATAGTAATCTGTCAAGAAACATGTCATGAGACAGATGGCTCCTCACTTAGGATTATTTGACTTAGATATGTTGGCTTTATGGTATACAAAAGCAATGCACATTCAAGTGGAAATGGTACCTTCTGAGTTCTGATCTTTCTCCAGCTTAGCAGTTTCAGGATGGGATACTGCAGCTTCTATTAAGCCACCCGGCCTCAGAAGGAATGAACTTATATTCTGTGGTATGCTGGGTCACTAATTCATGGTGTTAATTATATGAAGTATATTCAGTGTGTTTTTGACCTATTTTCCATCTGTTGTGTTTGCATGAAAGTGAATCCATTCACAGGTCCAGTAACATCTGTCTGTTACTCTTTTGATAGAAGTCTATTACCCTCCATTGCACCTAAAATTAACTCCCAACTTTTTAATGTGACCTACAAAGAATCCAACATGGGTCAGTGGACTCTAAGGACACATATGATTAGAAGTATTCCATGTAATTCCTTATTTTAAATCACATTATTTTATTTGCTGCATTATAAAGCATATTCTCAGAAATATAGTCCATATTTGGAAAGTGGTTTTAGGTTAAAAAAAAAGCTAAAGAATATTAAGATGTGGGTAACAGGCCCTGCAGTTATCTCATTCCCACATTTATACAATGTTATTTGTGTCCCCATTTTAAATTGCATTAAAATTAGAAATTATTGACTCCTAGGTCTAGGTTTTACTTCTGTTCTCAGGAGACACCCTTCACTGGGATGAGATGTTCTGGCATGATGAGCAGGTCTTCCTTGACTAACATCCTCTGACTCTCACAGCACGTAGCTTTCAATGGCTTTAGAGTGAATAAATGAAGATATGACAGTGCTGAGAATGAACAGGACAAGAACTGAAAGTGCTTGGGAGGAGGGAGAAGTGAGCGGTTAGGGGAGGAGAAGGAGATATAAGACAGTGAAAAAAATAAAACAGAAGAGAGAAAAGATGGCTAAAAGAAGAGAACGAACGTTCTGTGGAAGAATTGCATCAGGGCATTTCTTTTTCACCAACTACTTCCTATTTCTAATTCCTTCCTCGAGTAAAAGTGTACTTATAGTGGTGAGATGTGAGGGAAAGTTAAAGGGTGGATTTATGGGGGTTTCTGAAACAGGAACTTGCTCTGCACTTGACTTGATGTAGTACTCTATATTTATAAATTAATATGCATATCATTGAATTTAATGATACCTACTATGTCTCATTTAGAAAATGGCTCCAAGACCTTATGTGATCTTTGTAGTTCACACACACACACA
This sequence comes from Acomys percivali, assembly GCA_907169655.1. Lineage (NCBI taxonomy): Eukaryota > Metazoa > Chordata > Mammalia > Rodentia > Muridae > Acomys > Acomys percivali. The sequence goes on along the minus strand of OU015747.1, from coordinate 8,231,721 downwards.
CACACACACACACACACACACACACACA
>OU015747.1:8158683-8231593 GCA_907169655.1 Acomys percivali | reverse complement strand
TCAGTCCTGGCTCTTACAGGAATAAGTGAGCTCTATTATTAACCAACATCTTCCAATCGAAGGTGTTTGTTCCACTCTTAGTTACAATGTCTCAGTCACTGGAGGATGGGAGGGAGGACAGGTGGCATGGATGCCTTCCTACTTAAGTTTTGAAGCAGAAACCATAGTGCACAAGCAAGGATCACTCTCTAAAGAGAGACATTCAGAACCCAGAAGTACTCCACCCAAACTAATAATACAAATGATTTTCCTGTAATACCAAAGTGGCAACTATGTTTACCTCTTGTCCTAAACAAGACTGAGCTGCTGTCCTCACTGGCAGTGGACCTGTTGTCCTGACTGGAGCCCTGGGACATATGCTAAATTAAGACAGCCTAAGGATTGGCAGCATGTATTCTGTGCTGTCTGTGAAGGAAGGAATGATCTCATCTTCACTCAAGGAAACTGAGGCAGGCAAGATGCCCATGTTCTTTCTATTGACCTGCTCCAGGAAACTCTTGTTCATATCAGGATCCTCACTGTGATTTTTTTAGATCTAAGAGGAATGATTCTCCACAGAGAATTGGTACCCATCACTCTAGCAGGACCTGCATATCTCTTGTGGAGATAAGTCCAGGCATTCTGTGTCTGCTGTGCCCTCATCTCACTCCCCACCCTTAATGTGTCCTACTTCATCTTCTTAATGGTCATGTTCAAGGACATGTCCTTTGTTCTTCCTCATCACGTCAGCCTTTATTTCTGCCCTTATTTTATTTTCACAGATGTTCACCTTTTCTTTTGTGACTCTTGCCATAGATACAACTTACTATTTACTCATTTAGTGCCAGTTTCTCTATCAAGACTCTCACTGGAAGGGGAGATTTTGTTGCCTCCCTTGTATTGAAGTGGGTGCCATGCAATGCTCATTACCTAGGATAGTACAGGACAGATAGGAGGAGCTCTGTGTGTGTACTTGTAATTGTGATGATTGAATGAATTAATGCTGAATAAATTAATTAATAAGTTATTAAACTTAGACCACTGTCCTTTAAAATCCCCAAATCCTCTGACGTACAGATAGACCACACAGATGACTCTTCTGAGAAAGGCTCTTAAGTCATAAACACTGTTCCTACTTCTGAGATGAAATCAAAGGGATGTTTTCTCATCTTGATCTTTATCATTTGTCTGTCATTCTTCAGGCAGAACTAGACCGTGCTTTCCTTCTTTGTTGGATATGTCCATAAAGCATCTACACATTTTGCTGTATGACCCTGAGGACCCCATTCAGTGCAAACAAAAGTACAAAAAGTGCTAGCAATTTCCTTGAGAAGGTTTTATGTAAAGACACCTTAGCTGCACTCCTAATGTATAGAAATGTTCTGTCTGAGCCCATGTGCCTTAAAGATGTTCTCCATGTCTTAAATCCTTTAGCCCTGGGATGTGATTCTGCTGTGTCCATGGGTAGCATATTAAGTTAATCATCCTTTTATTTCCTTAGTAAAATTTACCTACTATTATGCACATTGTCATCTTGAGAGGAGACTAAGTAACTGAGTGAATATATTGCTGGCTGAAGACAGGGTAGAGTCACAGTTTTAAATGATTACAGAAAAGCTATTAACTAGATGACATTGATATAATTCCCTCCCCATCTCAGGAAGTATATCCCAGGCAGAGACATTACAAGTACATGTGAATTGTGTACCTGAGGACCATCAAAGTGAAGGGAGCAGGATCTCAAGGCAGGAGGAGAGGTAGTGGAAGATGAAGACTGATCAATCCCAGCCCACTCCAAAGACTGGGCCTGAGATTTCATTTGAGATGGGTGGTCCCCACAGGACTAACATGACTCAAGATAGATTACAACTCTGTTGGGAATAAACTGAAAGGTGTGGCTTGAGGTGAGGAGACCAGGTAATGAGCCACTTCTGTAACTAAGGCCTTGGCAGAAGTTGTGGATATCGGGTTAGAATCATAGAGATACTTAGATATTCAGGATATTTTAGTTCCTCACATGGCTAGCACTTTTGCTTCCTCATCTGGCATTTCTAGTGAAAGCACTCACTCATGTATGTGTACTTCCTATGACATAACTAAAAGACATTCAACCCTCATTTCTGAGAAATACATGTTACTGTAAGAAACCGCCAGTTACTCACAAAATATAAATAACTTTTTTTTGACATGGCAAGTATGGTGGTCTCAATTCTCTGCTAAGGATATGTATCTTATTTTCTGAGATTGGGGAAAAAACTCTCCAAAGGTCACTTAGCCAATGCTGTCCTTCACAGAGTTCAGAATAAGTCATTTTTACTTCTCCTTTATATGTGTCAGAGAAAGGAAAAAAATAGTTACTTCTTTTAACTATGGGTTTCTTGTTATTAGAGAATGACAACCCTCAAGATATAGTGATTACAACAATAAAGTCCAACTTTAAAAAATAACATAGCAAGCTGTTTATAAGCTCTGTTACTGGTAAATCCTCAATTATTTAATCCCTACTTTATTTATAGATATCACTTTAGTATTTCGTTACAGATGTTACTAATTTTTAAAAGGAGTTGACTGGCAGTGATAGGTTTATAAGTTCTAAATCTGAATGTAGCCAATGTAGGCTCACCTCCAAAGCCGTGTGTGCTACTTGTTTCTCAGCATTTCTGAGTAGCTGTGACTCTTGCAGGGGAAGTAATGCCTTTGTAGGGACAAAAAGCAAGTTTCTTTAGTGATGATCTACTGGGATCAAAGTAGTACCATTTCTTCTAATAGTTCTTGGTGTGAGAAACAGAGACCTAACTAAGCATTATTCAAGGGATCTGAAAACTATAACTCATAATTTGGATTACAATTTAATCAATTAAAATAATTTATCATTAAAAAATACTAGCATGAATCCTTTTTAAGAACTCTGCCCCTGCACCCATCCTTAAGTCATTCTTTTAGAAATCCACTTTGCTCAAATATCCAGATTACCAATTACACAAAAGGATATACTTCTGTTTTTTTTTTCCATAGCTGAGAACTGATCTATTCCTGATTTTAACTGTAGTTTTGAAATTTGCTAAAATGCCTTTTAGCAGCCACAGCAGGGAAACAGCAATATTTTCTGCATTTCTTAAACTAAATTTTTTCCTCCAGGCAAAACAGAAGGCATTCGTTCTGTGAGAGATAGCTAAAGGTCATCAGCTTTGTGGATTCCTAGAGAGTAGAACTTCACTTTGACGTTTCACTAAAGGGTTAATTCTTCTGTTTAGTGTGGAGATGCATTACAACAATAGAGTCCTGCTTCTTGCTCTTCACGTGTTATCACACGGTCATTTATTCAGAGTTTAGTGTGTGCGAGGTCTCTGAGCAATTCTGTTGTTCACATTGCATCAGGTCATTGTTAAGGGTAACCTTGGAAGACAACTGCTATTTCCTGTGTTAGAGATGAAGAGGTTAATGGCCTCAAAGTTCCCCCAGGGAGTGAGAGAACTGGACAAATGTTATCATGTAGACAAACGGTGGAAGCTGGACTTGACTCTCAACACTTACATCCCAGATGTTCACCTTGGCTGCTCCATCAGAGCTCCCTAAAGGTATACTACAGTGATGCAGGCATGCACTGTCCTAGGGAGCAGCGACATCGCTTCTATTGTTGCAATATGAGTCCCTAAAACTTGCAGAGATAAAAATTTCTGTTCATAAAAGTTTTCTTGTTTTCAACAAGGAGACTTATCTATGTTTTTGTTTTAATTGCATCCACCACATGCTCCTAACAGTTTCAACAAATCCAGTAATTGCTCCACCTTAGGAGCTCCACAACAGTATTGACTTTTTCTGTAATGGTGGGAATGTTTTTTTTTTTTTTCCTGTGCTCTTTACTAAGGAAGCCATTATCCAGGAAGTGGTAGCACTTGGCATTAATCCTGGAATTGAGGAGGCAGAAGCAGGCAGATCTTTGTGTGTTTGAGACCAGGCTGGTTTACAGAGTAAGTCCCAGGACAGCCAGAATTACACAGAGAAACCTGTCTCAAACAAACAAACAAACACCAGAAGCCAAAAACACATAAACAGCAAAAACTAGGAATGCCATGAGACTTATGTGGTAACCATTGAGCATGGTAAGAAAGGTAGAGTGACTGAGAAGCTGAATTATTAAAACACATTTTAAACATACATTTATATATACATGTGTGTGTGTGTGTGTGTGTGTGTGTGTATGCATACATGTATGTGCCAACCAGTCAGTTTATGTGGCAATCTGAGGACAATTTACAGTGGTTTGTTCTCTCCTTCAGCCATACGGGATCTGAGGATTGAAGTCAAATATTCAAAATATTCAGGCATGGTGACAAGCACCTTTATACTTTTGGCCATCTAGCAGGCCCAGAAGTTGACTTTTAATGGTCTTTAATTTAATTTTAACTTGTACTTAAACAGTCACACACCATGGGAGAATGCAGTGCTAACTATCCAGTGTGAGGTCATGGCGGTGGACAGTGGGACCTGAAGGCCACAGAGGAAGGGGAGAGAGAGAGTTCTTGGAGAGTGAGAGTAATTTTCTAAATACTGGAAAAATGTGATTATATCCAAAAATTTCTTGCTAGAAAATCATGGAGAGGAAAAAGAAAAGCAAAAATCACTAGGTATAAAAGCTTTTCGAGAACAGTTGGTCCCGTTACAGATGAGACGTCCTCCTCATGATCTTTAGAAACCTGCTGTTGCTGTTAGGCTACGTGTTGAAAGAGAGACCAGCAGGCAAGATACTTTACCTATGTTTGATAAACAAAAGGTCATTGGGAGACTACACATATAAGGCGAACTGATTTTCTTAGTGGTAATGCATGTATTTCCTTTTTAGTCGATGGGAAGGATTATGGGAGAGACTACAAACTCATCTTTCATCTCCAAAGAAACCCAAAGCTAGAACTAAACATCAAAGAAGTGGATGAGTTTGGGAGCTATAGCTCTCCTCATTATAAAGGCACCATCGTGGTCTGTAAAGTACCCAGAGAGAAGATTGTCCCCAACATGGATCCATCACTTCATGAACATCTTTACCAGTTGCCAGTTTGCAAATTACCATTGAAATTGCCGAAGGTAAGTTACTGCTCTTTCCATTAGACAGCTTTTGTTGCTTCTTTGTAATTCCCTATTACAATGAGCTGTGCAAGGAAATGGATGTTGAAGGTTAAAAAAAAAAAAAAAACAACCCATAATAATAAATTTGATAAAGAAGCGGTAGGTAGAAACAATTCTAGAGGGATGGTGCACATAACAGGGTTTCTGCTGTTGTTGATGTTAGTTTTCCTAACTAGAGCAGTGTAAGTTGATTGGTTCCTCACAGCATGTTGCTAATAACTATGGAAACAGAGCCATTCATCTTCTGAGCCATCACCTGAGTAACGGAGACATCATTTGTGAAAACACTGAGCGCATTTCAGACTTTCCTTAAAGGACAGATCAAGCCCTGAACACAGCAATAACATCAGAATAACTTCACTAAGACTAATATGTTCCAACATGTTTATTTTACAAGTTATTCATAACTAATAATCTGACTCAGGTCAGAAAATCAAATTAAATTACTTGCCAGGAAAGTCAAACAAATAAAAGCCTTTTATTGTTGTGTAAGTCATTTCTTTCCATGAATGAGTCTAACTAACCTATATTCTTAATGGGAAATAATGCTGAGAAACCATGTTATTACGTCTTGCAGAAGACATTTCTTAGTTTTAAAGAAAGCTAAGTTACATTATATGTTCTTACCGTCTGTGATTTGAATCTCAGCAACATGTTTTCCATACACAGATTTTGTGCATGTTTAAATGTCCTGTAGCTCAGACTATAAACTCACTGTGTAGCTGAAGATAACCATGAACTCCAACTCTGCTGGCTTAAAATCCCAACTGCTCGTATGATAGGGGTGAACTATGGCAGCCAGCCTTTCTACTAAAATATATCAGTTGCATTGCTAAAAGAGATGTTGCCTGCTGTGTACTATCATAAATACTGAACTACAGAAATAAAATGTAGTCAGGGACTACAGTCAGGGACTGTGTTGTCCAGAATGGTGGCTACTTCCCACACTGGGCTAGCCATAAACAGAGGAGACAATCTGTGGTCACTAAAGAAATACTAATGAATCATAATTTGATTATAGTGATGAAATGGCTCATTCATAATATTTTGGTTAGATCAGGTTAAATAATGTTATACAAATTAGTTGTATTTATCTTTAAATAAGTGATATATTATAATATGTATCTCAAATTCTATTTTTGTGGAATAGTAATTTCCCAAATGAATAAAACATAATGGAGTATGTAAAACATGTATATAAAACCACATTATAAAATAGAACTGATTAGATAATGGTATATTTAGTGCATTGTCCAGAGGTTGAAAATAGCATCTCAGAAAGTTGAAAACAGTGAACTGTTTGTAGTGATTACATCATTTTTTATAAAAACTGTTTTCATTCCTGGGAATTTAAACATTAGACATGAAGAAAAAACTGACTTACAGCAAGAAAATGGAATGCGTTTGATTGGGACGACAGAAATATCTTAGCAGAAGCTCACATTTCAATGAAAGACATTACCATAATTTAAAAAATATGAACATTCTTTTAAGTGCTTTTTCATGCATTGTATGATTAAGACCTCACAGCATCTCAGGATGCAATGCCATTGGTCCTGTGTTCTCAGTGGTGGAGACAGAGCGGGTTCAGTAACATTGTCCAGGACCATAGAGCCAAGTGCAGAGGAAGGATTCTGCCACAGGAAACCTGTTCCTCTGTGCTATTGCCTCCTAAGCAGAGAAAACTTCTATTGTCAGCCCAGAAACAGGATAAAGTTGTAGGCATATGGATTCTGCCTATGAGTCATAGGACAAGTCAAGAGTATAGACAAACTATTAGAAAGAACTAGAACCAGCATGCCATGGATGCTGGCCAAATGAAAGCAGCCTCAGTGCAGAGGAGCAAACTCTAGGCCTTGTGAGTGTCTTCCTTGCTGGTTTGAAGGAGGCACTGGCATTCTGAGCAGGGAGGCACATGCTATTGGACAACTGATGGTAGAATCTGTGATTATGTTCAGAACAGTATAGTCATCAAAGTAAATAGCCACTCCCACATGTGCACCTGTAGCTTTGTCTGCATATTTATTTATAATTTCTCTCCGCACACTTTTTTCCTCCAATCACTTTAAAAATATTTTCATACATATCATATAAATATATATACAAATATTATAGCTATGTATATACACATATATGCATAGTGTGTATATAGCTATATACACATAGCCCACACACTATGTGTGCATGTGTGGTATATGTCCATATTTGTGGAGGTCTGAGGACAACTTGAAGAAGCTGGTTTTTTCCTTTACCCACTGAACAGCTCTGTAGCTCTTATTTTGATGCTAAAGGACACAACAATTTTATATATTGTCTGGGAAGTAACTGAGTGGTATAGGATGTGCTTAGCATATGTGAAGGTTCTGGGTTGAATCAACATCAACAGTAACCAAGAAACACATGTATTTATCAAGTAGAGTTTTACACATGTAGATAATGGGTAATGATCAACTTGTGACAATTAGCATAGCCATCCCCTCAAACACTGATTATTTCAGAGTGCCTAGAAAGGAAGAATTTGAACTGAACGCTCTTCTGTAGTTGGTTCTTTTTGTTTTTATTTTATTAATTTATTCATATTACATCTCAATGGTTATTCCATCCCTTGTATCCTCCCATCCCTCCCTCCCATTTTCCCTTTACTCCCCTCCCCTATGACTGTGACTGAGGGGGACTTCTTCCCCCTGTAAATGCTCATAGGGTATCAAGTCTCTTCTTGGTAGCCTGCTATCCTTCCTCTGAATGCCTCAGTAGAAGAATGGATAAAGAAACTGTGGTACATTTACACTATGGAATACTACTCAGCTATTAAAAACAAGGAATTCCCAAAATTTGTGGACAAATGGATTGAACTAGAAATGATCATAATGAGTGAGTTAACCTAGAAGCAGAAAGAGTTAAATGGTATATACTCACTTATATCTGCATACTAGCCCAAGGGGCATGTCCCATTAAAGTCTTCACTAGCCAGGAAACTGGGAAAGAGGGGAGGGGAGGACATCCTATTGGGACTCTAGATGAGAGAACCATGGGAGAATGGCAACGTTGAAGGATCCAGAGGGTCCTAGACACCTGTGGTTGGTTCTTTGACCTTCTCGTCCTTACTCGCATGCTATTTGCTGTACTTACCTCCCCATCCACAAGTCATCTTTTCACCTGCAACCCTCTTTAGGTTGATATGGCTGGCTTTAGACCAGGTCTGCCCTGGCCAGATCCTGTCTTAAATGATGAGAACAGAGCCTGACTCAGACTAGGTGCTAAATATGTGTGACTAAGGTGAGGGGCGCTTTATGTCCAGCCCCCATTAGCTGTCCTGTGGCTCAACAACTGTGCACTGAGTTGAACACTGGGACTTACTCAGGTGAGTACTTTAGTCTGACAAGCCCCTTGCCTGTCCGACTGAGGAGCTCATCTGAGCGAGCATCAAAGGGTTTGGAGCAGAGAACACACACCAGGGCTGCTCTCTAGGCTGCTTAATTGACCACATTTCTTCCAGAAAGCGGTGTTGCTGTTCTGCAGCTAAGGCGTGGTCAAGAAGCAAAGCCGAGCGCAGTAGGCCTTTTTAGGAAGTGTCAAACTTTACTTCTGTGGTGTCAGACGGTAGGAAGGGAGGTTTTACATACGAAAAAAAGGGAACTTGAATTCAAAACATACGGCATAAATTCAACTTTCAGTTATCTGTGTTTCCTCTGTGGCCTGTATGATTCATGAAACAATTAGGTGAATTAGCCAAGCCAGCTAGTTTAGGGATTTATACAGATTCCCTCGGTCAAAGTTTATGAAATCACCAGAACATGGCTTGAGCTGTTTTTCTGCTTTCGCCCCGAGGCACGCTTCTCACCCATTTGCCTGCTCCTGTTGGCACCTCTTGTCTGTCTGCTTCAGTGGGACCTCTCTGCGGACACTATCCTGCCTTCACTGTCGATTCCAAGCTCAGTGCTCCCGACAAGAACAGCCGCAGATTCTGCGCTTCGTCTGTTGTTACAGTGACCATATTCCGTTACAATGCCTTGCTTACTGTTTCTCAACAGACAATTTTAAATACTTTTCAACCTTGTTTTTTTTTTTTTTATGACCTTCTCAGGGAATATTTTAGACATTTTACTGAGTGAGTCCCTCAGAAATTCTAATACAGATACATTGTGTATCTGATTGTGTACTTTATACGCACATGTATGTGTTTTAAATGGGTGAAAAGTAAATTCTTTTGTGAAATTCTATGTTATACATATATACCATTTATTATTTTTATTATTTTCATATTCCCTGTTCTCCTGTGCTACTCCTTCTTTTTCCTCCAGTGTCCTTCTTCTTTCCACTCTGTCCCCTAGTGGCTACACCATTAGAGAAAGTGATGACACATGTTCCTCTAGCAGCTAGTAACAGTCATTAGCTCTTCAGGAAGGGACTGGGCCTCATGGCCGTGCCCTGTGTCCAGGGTGGAAAGCTGGGGGGCGGGGGGGCACGATCTCACACAGTTATCCATGGCCACTGCTCACGCCTGTGACTGCCACGTCAGATCTGGATTGCAGGATTTCATGGCCCTCTTCCCTATCCTGTCTCTTCATTTTTTAACCTCTCCTCTATAGTGTTTTCTGAGACTTCAGACACATACGTGTGGGCGTGTGTGTGTGTGTGCGGCGGGGGGGTGGGGGGTGGAGCAAATGTCTTGTTTAAGAGCAAATTCCCATCTGTCACCTGTCACTTACTCTCAGCATTTTGAGCAGATATGAATCTCTGCATTAATTGCCACCCTCTTCAAAAAGGCACATCTTTGCTGCATGCTGAAAGCAGAACTAGTTATGGGTATAAGTATAATTATCTACTAGGAAGCAAGAAAAGCACAGTGGGAGGGAAGCACTAAAGAGGGAGAATAATAAATATAAAATAAATAATAGCAAAGCATGCACAGCTTCAGCATGAAAAAAAAAAACTTAAATGGGATTGGGGAAATGGTGGAGTTAGGCAGGCTACCAAGAACTAAAAATACATGTAAAAGCATTTAAATGCCTATTAGTTTATACGTTTAAATATTAAGTTTTAAAACATTTGGAATGGAAGTACATTTTCTATATGGGTAGCTAATTCTGCTCCAAGAAGCCATAGGCTTTTAAGCAAAACTCACGTCACATACAAAACACCTCTGAGACCCAGAAAGGTCTCAGTCTCACAGGCTCCAAAACAAGTCAGCTCATTGCCATATGCTCTTGGTTGTCCACCAGGACAAGATGATAAGACCCTGTCAGGAAGACACCACATACTTTGGTTATATAAAACAGAGATCAAGATGGAACTGAGCTGGGAACTCTCTCTCTCTCTCTCTCTCTCTCTGTCTGTCTCTCTCTCTCTCCGTGTGTGTGTGTGTGTGTGTGTGTGTGTGTGTGTGTATGTGTGTGTGTCTGTCTGTCTGTCTGCCTGTCTCTGTTTCTCTCTACCTCTCTGGTCTGTCTCCCTCTGTCTTTGTCTCTGTGACTCTCTCTGTCTGTCTGTCCATCTCCTCTTCCTCTCTCCCTCTCTCCTCTGCCCTCTCTGCTAGGTAGCATTCATAGTGATGAAAGTCTTGGGAAAGTAAACCCATCAATGGCCTTACTCAGACATACACCACATTTGCTGCAATATAGATGTGCCAGGAAACATGCCTACTGGTTCAATAGTGCCACTACCCCTATTATTTTGGAGATAATCAATCAAATGCTATGTGATTTCATGTGAAGCCCACTCCATAGGAAGGAATAAAAATGTGGTTCTATAAAGTTGATCAAAAGTGTGTGGCTAAGTGTTCTCCTAAACGAACATAAACATGTTGTGAAATTGTCTTCCAAATATTTCTGAGTCTCCCTCCCTCCCACCCTCCATCTCTCGTTCCCACCTTCTTCACTCTCTCCCTCCCTCCTTCCTCCCATCCCTTCTCTTCTCCCCTCTAGTCCTTCCTTCCTTCCATCTTTCCTTCTTACCCCCTTACCCCCTCCCCCGCCCAATCTTTCCTTCTTTTTTACCTCCCTGCCTCTCCGCTTTTGTTCTCATTCAGGAGAAAATATCTCTCCTTGAGGGATTTGTTTGTCTAGTTGGGAAGACATGATTGACAAACAAGTTTTTCTGATCAATTTTGCTACGCAGTGTCTGATATATACACAAGTTCAGAGAGTGTTTATGGAAGACTAGAACAGTGAGATCATTTCTACAAGTCTTCAAATTGTCCAACCTTGAAACTTATCATCTTGAAACTACATCATTATGTTAAAGATAGAATGTCTTAAATATCTTCTGCCTTTTGTAGACTAATTGACTATCGATATGCCATCTGTACTTCCCTCTCTTCCCAGATGGGTTTGTATAAGGCTTTCCAGATTCATACTCTTGGCCACAGCTTTATCATGAAGACTTTGAAAATATGTTCCTCAGAGCTGAGAAAAAAATCTGTGGGCAAGGAAGCTCTTCTCTTCTTTTATAACCACAGTATACCTAAATGGGAATTGAAACAATGACCTTTGTCTTGGGAGAACAGACTTCTTCCACAAAGTTTTGAATAAAACAAAAAACCCTCCAACTCAGCTAAGGAACATTAAAATGTGTAACTTTCCAGTAAATAGAAGGACCCATAGAAGGCAAATAGTAAATACTTTTAACTGGATAAATTCTATGGCTTAATTTCTGTAAGTAGAAGGAGAGCTGTAATATTGGGTGCCACTTTCAGAAAAATTGAACATGTTCTCATTTTACAGGAACCTAGTTTAAAATATAATAACATTTAACCTCCACTACAAGCAAGTCCACCCTTGTACACTGGGACGGTCTAGAGAGCTGGGCAATTGTTACAGGGTAAATACAGTCTGCCTACGTATAGTTTATACTCATGAGTTCAAGACTTCAGAAATATTTAAAGAATAAGCATCTCAAAGACATAGTGTGTCATCACAAAGTCACTATGTGCTATGTGTGTATACAGTCACATATGATTGCACAAAGCAGTGAAAAGGTATAATGCACTGCAAGGCTCCTCAAAAAGTGAAGATCATTTGTAACTTTTACTTGTTTTACTTCCTGCTTGTGTCACTGCCTGATACCCTTCAACCTCTGCATTTTGTTCATTCATATATTAACTCCTTAAAAAATTGTTTTTTGTAAGTCTAGGGCCCAACATACAATAGTTCTCCTGTATTGATGGTATAATATTTACTTGTCTTGTCATTGTCACCAAATACCTTATAAGAAGCAAGTTAAGGAAAAGGAAAAGGTTCACAGTTAGAGGCCACCATTCATCATGATGGGAAGGCTTGGTGATAAAATGGGTCACTGGTACAGCGCTGGACTGTTCTCACATTGGTGTGTTTCAGGAATCAGAGAAAAATAAATGCTGGAGTTCAGCTTCCCTTCTCCTTTTACTCTTTAAATCAGACTGGAGCCACTGAAGCCCACATTCAGAGTGAGTCTTCCCTCTCAGTGTCACTTCAATGTACATAGACACCCTTGCAGGCACCAGAGGTGTGTTTCCTAGGCAACTGCACTCCATCTAAGTTAACCATGAAGAATACAAATCTAAGCCTTCTCCTTGCCTCTCTGTGGTCCATCTTTCATTTAGAGCAGCAGTTCTTAACGGGTGGGTCATGACGTCTTTGGAAGTTGAACAACCCTTTCACAGGGGTCACATACCCTATATATCAGGTATTTACATTACAATTCATAACAGTATCAAAATTATAGCTATGGAATAGCAATGAAAATAATTCCATGGTTGGGAGCCACCACAACATGAGGAGCCATATTGAAGGGTCATGGCATTAAGGAGGTTGAGCACCACTGCTTGAGAGGGCAGAGGCAATTTAAAAGCATCATTAAAATCACATGTCTGCTCCAAACCCTGCAACGACTCTTGTTTCCCTCAAAGCAAAGGCTCCATTCATATGTAGGAAATGTGTCCCAACATTCCCAGTGGGTGCTAGAAATTATTGAAACCTAAGAGGGATGAAAATTTTAATGTATACATAGCTATGATAAAGTTTAGTTTATAAATCAGGCAGAGCAGTTGATAATTTACTCTAACAAAGTTCTGTAAGATTGATGAATTATTTATTTCTAGAAATTGCTGATTAATATTTTTAACCATAATTGACCATGTTACCATGGAGAGTGAAGGGTACTGAGTCCAGAAAATACACACCACTCATAAGGGACATACAGGACCTCCATACCCATTGATTCCAAGGCCTTGTATCCTCTTCACTTGTTCAGCTCCAATCCCACAGCTGTCCTGTTCCTGATTCTGGAGCACTCTACAGTCTTCTCATTGTAAATCTCTGTGTTAGTGACTGTTCATCCTAATATCTACCTATATGTCAATATGGCAATCTTCATTTTTTAGGTCAAATTTCATGTTCTTTCTTAAGACTTCTCTGAATCTCTTTAATAGGAAGTGTGTTTCTGTCCTCTTAGCCTAACTATCTAGGGCCTGCTTTAACTTTTTGTTTGTTTGGTTTTTTTTTTTTAGTTTTCTTTAACAAGTTTATAGCAGTGTACAACAGTTACAGACATTTATTTCATAATAGGAAAAGTACAACCGTATTTATTAAACTTGAGATAAAGTGGGCAGGGAAAAGAGAGAAGAGAACATTCTGGAATGCTTTCTCAAACCAACACTCACGTTGATATCCCAGACCAATGGCTTGGACATTTCCCAGCCAGGAGGCAGAGCCCTTTGTTAAACACAAGCATTGGAGCTCTATAGCATTGGAGCCTTGGAATAGGTATGTTTCAGGAACACCCACTTACCCACAGCAAGAGTGTAAGGAAGCTCTTTGACTACAAGGAGTTTTGTTCTGTTCCTTCATTATTCAATAACAAGGATGTAGAACAATGCTCAGCATAGGTTAGATGGTAAGCCAGCACTTGTTGCATGAGTGCATTAATATATATATAGCTTATACTATGGATAGTAAACATGAGAGGAGAAATGTCAAGGAAAGAAACAAATTAGCATCAGGGAATAAACAAAATTGGTATGTGTGCTAAAGCAGGATAGTCACAGAGGAACAGCAGTGAGTTAAATTCTGTCTTGAGGAGCAGATCTCAGGAAAGAATTGAACAAAGTAAGGAAAACAGTGAATATCTGGACTCTGTGATGCCTTGAAGGAAATCCTCATGGGTAATGTTCACACAGTAGCTAAGAAGTAGAGATACTGTCTAACAAAAGAGCTCAAGAGGGTCTTAGAGGTACTGGGTTATCAAGATGCCCTTCTGAAAATGGGCATGCCAGCAACACATGTGAAAATATGTGGCCTCAGAAGACAACAGTTTGCCAGCAGCATCTTTCTAATTTGCGACTTAAACAGCTCTTTTCAGAAATGTTCATCAACTTTCTGTTGGTGTTACATGCATTTGTATGTTGGAAAAAGAGAGCACCTTTAAAAATGACATAGAGTTTTTAAGTGGAAGGAAGTGGTTAGGAGGTTTGTTCCAGTACTTGTACTTCTGAAGTCACACAGATGGCTGCCTACGTGACATTTGGTTATTTCCCCCAGTTTGGGGTGGGACTGCCCTGCAGTTCTCTCACCTGTTTGGCGGTCTTGCTTTGAGTGTGATATGGGCTTCAGTCTCATGGTCGGACTCTACCTAAGACTGGAGTTCCCAGTAATACCTCAATGGCAGGCTTACATAAGCAACGCTGACCCAAGTTCTGCTGAGACTGAACTTCCTTAAAAAAACAAACAAACAAAAAGCCCCATGAACCAACTCATGACATGGTGTCATGCCATTTCTAGTTAAAAAAAAAAAAACAGTTCACAACATTTGCTCTTCTACCACATTAAATAGAGCACCGTGCTAAAGGAAGGAAGTGTGAGCTGAGAGCTGGCATATCAGAAGCAACCCTTTCTCTTGTATTTGGCCTTTCAATGTCTTCTCCCTGTTCTGCTAAGAGTGATTTTTTTTAAATGTATTTTTCTAAGAACCCAAACTGCTAAAGTAATCATAACTAAATAAGTTAGAAGATTGTGAGGCGGGGGAAATGCTTGTGGTCACATTGCTTACAGTTTTCAGATGTAGTTATTTTACGTAATTATACTAGGATTACAAACAAAGGTATCAATAGCACATATGGGGAGCGCTAGCTACAGTCAATGGGTTGCAAAGAAAAAATTAGTTTGCGTGAAAATGTTTTTGAAAGTCCAGGGAGAAGTTAAAAGAACGTGTTTGTGTGTGTATGTGTGTGTGTGTGTGTGTAGATATGATTAAGATGCATTTTATACATGTGTGAGTTTTTCAGAATGAATAGAAATACTATTTTAAAAGTGGAATTTATTAGCCTATTGCTGGATAATAACAAAACAAGTTAGAAACACATACACACACACACACACACACACGTTAAACCCTATCAGGAAAAAAAGAACAATTTGTTTTTTATTGTTTTTGCAGAAATATTGAACTTACTGCAGTTTTAGAATTTCCTATAATTTAACTCCACGTTTTTTATATTACAGGCAATTTCAGCAACATGTCTTTGCCCCACTCTTTTTTCAGGCAGAGCACAAATTGACTAAGATCTTCATGAATTGAAATATTATGTTAAATTACGCAGAAAGTGAGAGACCTTGGAAGACTCAGTGAGTCCCAAGTGGGATGTCTCCATCAAATCCCTCTCTGAGAGCTCAGGGAGCCTAGAAAGAGGAGGCAGGAAGCATGTAAGAGCCAGAAGGGATAAAGGACACCAAGAAAATAAGACGCTCTAAATCAACAGGAGCAAAGCTCATATGGACGCACAGAGGCTGAAGCAGCAAGCACAGGGCCTGCATGAGTCAGTACCAGGTTCTTAGTGTATATATTATGGCTTCCAGTTTAGTGTTTTCATGGGATTCCTGAGTCTGTGAATAAATGAATCATTGATTCTAGAACCTTCTCTTGTAGCTCTTTTCCTTTTGTTGGTTTGCCTTGCCCAACTTTGACATGATAGTTTTCGTTTTATCTTACTGAATTTTATTTTGTTATATTAAAGAAAACAAATGAATAAAAACCTAGTCACTAAAGTAAAAGGTAACAACTGAACTGTCATTTATACCTGCTGGGAGAGAGGACTTCAGTGTTCTCCAATAGTGTGACACTGGGTGTATCACCCACTCCAGATTAGGCCTTGTGTTCATGAGTGGATGACCAACATATGATTAGACCACACTGTTTTGTGTATGTGCATTTATTTGGTCAGAGTTTGAGTGTATTGTTTTTCTCTTTTTGGATGTGGTTCTAAGTTTTCTTGGTTTTAGGGAGTTTTGTTGTTGTACTGGAATTTTGTTGGTTTTTTTTTTTTTTTTTTTTTTTTTTTTGAGAAAGAACCTAAAGTCAGGTGGGTGGGGAGGGGGAGAGAATCTGGAGAAACTTGGGGAAGGAGAAGAATATGGCTAATTGTTTTAAATAATAAAAATATAATACTATAAATAAATAAAAATAATTATGTTATAATTTTTTTGGCTGTAAGCGAAACATTATCTTTTGATCTTCTTAATTCTGGCTGACTCTCCCCTGACACGGCTCCTGCCTGTGCCCTGCTTGCCTGTAACCATGAGCCTGATCCTCAGAGACAGACACAGCTGTGCACGAACCACTGGAGGACATGAGGGAGAGAGGTGAACAGTGCTGACCTCATCAGCAACAGGATTCTGTAGTTCATTGTGAAAACTGCTCTGCCCACCTATTTAATCAGAAGAGATTTTTCTCCCTTCTCCTTCTCAACCTTCTGCCCTTTTATCTTTCCCCTCTTTCCTTTCCTTTCTTTTTTCCCACTTCCATTCATCCTCTTCTTTCCCATCACTCTTCCTTCTTTTTTTCCCTTTCATTTTTTAATTTTATTAATTTGTTCTTGTTACTTCTCAATGGTTATCCCATCCCTTGTATCCTCCCATTCTTCCCACCCTCCCATTTTCCCCTTACTCCCTCCCCTATAACTGTTCCTGAGGGGGACTTCCTCCCCCTGTATATGCTCATAGAGTATCAAGTCTCTTCTTGGTAGCCTGCTATTCTTCCTCTGAGTGCCACCAGATCTCCCCCTCCAGGGGACATGGTCAAATATGGGGCACCAGAGTTCGTGTGAAAGTCATATCCCACTCTCCACTCAACTGTGGAGAATGTCCTGTCCATTGGCTGGATCTGGATAGGGGTTTGAAGTTTACTGCATGTATTGTCCTTGGCTGGTGCCATAATTTGAGCAGGACCCCTGGGCCCAGATCTGCCCATCATAATGTTCTTCTTGTAGGTTTCTAGGACCCTCTGGATCCTTCTATTTTGCCATTATCCCATGCTTTTCTCACCTAGAGTCCCAATGGGATGTCCTCCCCTCTGTCCCACTTTCCTGGTAAGTGAAGACTTTCATGGGACATGCCCCTTGGGCTAGTGTGCAGATATAAGTGAGTATATACCATTTGACTCTTTCACTCTTCCTTCTTTAACTTCTAGCCACACAGAAAATTCCTCTGCTCAGAAGACTGAATAGCTAAGCCAGGAACTGGACACTGCATTTTCTTGAATTTTAAAAAGATTCCACTTGATAAGTTAAAAACAATATTTATTAATTTAACCAGTTATCTTTTTATGCCTTTAGATTGACATGTCAGACAAAATATGAGCAAATCATAAAATCCTAATACAAACATGATATATAGGGTTAAAATATTCTAATAATGAAGATCAGTGACTTGAATTTTAAGAAGTTTTCAAATTCAGTTTATAAAATAAGTTTCAAACATTTTTTCTTTTTTAAAATTTAGAATAGATTTTTTTCATACAACGTATTCTAATTATGGTCTTATTCCACCAACTCCTACAAGATTCTCCCCACCTAAATCCACTCCTCTCTAGGTTGTTCTTATTAGAGCACAGAGAGACATCTAGAAATATAAAATAAAGGAAGATAAATAAAAACAAACCAGAACAGGACAAAACAAACAGGAAGAAAAAAAAATCACACCAACCAAAAGAAACCAACAACAAACAAAAAAACAAGAACAAAAGAAACACATGTATAGACACAGAGTTTCATCCCCAGAAACCCCATAAACAAAATAGAAAAAAATAATATATAAGCAAAAGACTTATACAAAAAAAAGCCCAGACAAGACATTATGGGACAAAACAAACAAACAAACAAACAGAAAAACAAAAACAAAAGCAAAACCCTCAAAAAATACCTCTGAACTCATTTTGTGTTGGACATCTTCTGCTGGACATTGGGCCTGCCCTTAAATGTGGCCTGTATATCCAGTGAAACTCCTGAAGAAAACTGTTTCCTCCCTCATATGCTCTTAGGTTAGAGCTGGGGCTTGTGCCCACTTCCCTCTCAGCACTGCGACCCCATTTGCCTCAGAGCTGTCCAGGCCCTGTGCACAGCCTCTGTGATTCATCTGTGTGTGCATCAGCTCTGTGGTGACTAGAAAGCCTTCTTCCCTTGATGCCTTTCCATTTGCACTGGCTCTTACAACCTTTCTGTCCCCTCTTCCACAGAATCCTCTGAGCCCCGAAGGGGGGATTTGATGACTACATGCCCATTTTAGAAATGAGGTTCCAACGTTTCTCACTCTATGCACCTTGTCCAGTTGTAGGATCTCTGTATTTGCTCCCATTTACTGCAGGAGGAAGTTTCTCTGGTGATTGCTCAGTGAGACGTTGACTTGTGAGCATAGCAGAATGTCATTAGCAGTCATTATACTGTTAGACCCCTTTACCATAGCAGTAACATCTGGTTCCCCCCAGGTCCATGGCCTATAAATTCCCACGTTCTTTGCCACCTGAGCTCTGTCATCTCATGAGGAGGTCCTTAAATCCAATTAGATAGCGGCTGGTTCCTCCCACAGCTTCTGTGCCACTATTGCACTGGTCTATCTCGCAGGCATGTTGCCACTGCAAATCATAGGTTTGTGGATTGGTTTGTGTTTACCGTTCACTGGTATCATGCAGAGCACCCACCAGTACCCTGCACACTAGTCAGTAAAGGTAAAGGCTCTAGATACTCAGAAGGCTAACTTCTCTGTCATCAATGAGGTGCGTAGGTGTGACCTTCAGCAGTGGGGCCTTATCATCAATTTGTGGAGAGCAACCAATAGCCTTGGCAATATCCTGAGGTTTTGTGGTTTCCTTGAGGTCCCTTTGCCAATGGTTAAATTATATGCAACCCATTCCCTGTCAATGGAGCTTTCATTTGGTAGTTCATTTAGTATAGACAATGAAAGATGTCTCTTTGTCTCCATGATTAGTGGATGATCCCATTTAGATTCCTGTCATACATGTGTATATTTTAAGAAGCTAACACTGGATTAGTTTTCTGTAACCCTCCTGCAGAGGCCATTAGTGTTATCTCTACCCCTGTATTCCCACCTTCATTCCTTTCTTCCATCCCCTTCCCATTTGATTCACTATCCCAGGTCATCCTCCATCCATCCATATAAACTATCCATTATACTTCCCTACATGCCAGCTCCTTTCTCTTATACCTAACCTCTGTGACTATACAGATTATAGTCTGCTTATTGAAGAGTTAACTATATCCACATATAAGCAATATATACCATAATCATTTTTTTTCAGGTCTGTACCACCTGACTCAAGATAAGTTTTTAGCTCCATCTATTTATGTGTGAATTTCATGATTTCATTTTATTTATTTGTTTTTTAACAACTAAATAATAGCCATTGTATAAATGTACATTTTCTTTCTCCAGTTTTTGACTATTATGAATAGAGCAGCAATGAATATAGTTGAGCAAGTATCTCTGTAATAGGATGAATTGTCCTTTGGGTATATGCCTCCTAGTGGTATAAGTGAATCTGAAGTTAGCTATATTCCCAACTTCCTGGGACCTGTCACATTGACTTTAACAGTAGCTTTAGAAGTGAACTCAAACTAGAAATGGATTAATGTTCCCCACATCCTACATCCTTGCCAGCAAGGACTGTCATTTATTTTATTGATCTTGGCCATTCTGATTGGTATAAGATGAAACATCCAGGTAATTTTTTATTTTAGATGAAAATATTTTAAATGTTATAAACACTGTGAGATATAAATAGCAACCAAGTATATACCACAACCAAAACAATATAACAAAATCCAAAGACAGGGATTTACAATGAACTGCCCTATATGGCTGAGGTAGACTATTTCAGAGATGTGCTAATTCTTTCATACATTTGTATAACAGTTTCCTGTGATATTGAAATATTCTCCTACATGGAAGCTCTTCAATCAGGAAGGTAAAGAATTCACAATAGCTTCAGGAAGTCCCTGAAACAGATCAGATTCACTAGGCCCCTCCTTACCAGAGTACGTAATAAAAGTTGAGAGCATATCTCAGAAGAGAAAGCTGAACTGAAAATACTATGACTTGAGGGAAGCTGCAAAGTAAACTATGATACCAGGCCAGCTGCCTAGAGGCAGGAGAAACCAGCTGAGCTGACGGGAGAAAGATTGGACCATCTGAGGTACTCTAGCCTGTTTAGCTGCCTGCAGGCTGTGTGGTGTGCCCCAGCTTCTTAGATTTGTTGATTGGCACCCATGCAGGAGTGGACTTTGGTGATGCAGCTATCTTTGAGTCATTTCTGCTCTTGTAAGTAATCTATCTTTTCTATTTCTGCATGTAACACCAGTGAAATGCATTGGCTCACCAAGTTGGACTTTGGTACTTTGGTCTCTCATAGGTTACCTATCCAAGGTGAATAGTCATGTTTATTGCATCTCTCAGAAAAAGTGTTGTTCTAAGGTAACTTCTGGATGTTTCACAGGGCAAAATGATTGGAGAAGATGTTTGACTCTGGAGAGGCATAGAGAAAGTGGCATGGTTTGAACAGAAGCTTCGAAAAGGGAGAGCATCGGGTGTATTTCAAAAATGTATAATGAATCCTTTTTTGAGGCTTGAATGGATGACTTGGCAAGTTCACATTGAAATAAATTGAGAAATGATTATGGAGGGATTTGAATTCTGTGTTTAGATCACCTTAGTATCTAATTAATCAAGAGAATGTAATTGATTTTATGACACAGAGAGCATGTGCAGGCAATGTAGCCACCCAGAGAAACAGTATAGTGTAAACAAATATATCCTAGCTTTCTAGTTTATAATTAAATTTAATTTTATATTAATTTTATAGGGGTTTAAATTTATAGAAATGATTAATTGTTATTATTATTAATTTTTTAATTTATTTATTTATTTAATTTAATTATTAATAATTATTAAGCCATTGGAAAAATTTAACCAGGTGAGTAATGGTAAAATTTTGTTTGTCGTATCCATGTGATATGCTATGGAAATATATTCAGGAGATGAATTACCATCAGCAAATCAAAGAGCTAGTTAGTTAATTCATGGATGAGATGGTAGTGTTGGTAAGAAGAGAACAAAGACACAAGAGTCTAGGGAAGGAGTCAACAGGCTTTGCAAGTATGGGCGGGGCTCAGAGTAAGAAGCACTCTGGGAAATAGAGGAAGCCGTGGAAAGGGGCATGACCTATAGTTTTATGATCTCCGCAGATCTTTGGAAGAGTTATTCAGAATTACATTTCTCTCTGTTCTTAATATTGCTCCATTGGAACTTTTTTCCCTTTAGGACCTAGAATCAGTGCTCTTTTCTACTCCAGGCCAGCGTTCATATAACTAAAAGTGTGGGATTTCTCAAAAATCAATGATGTTCATCATTCGTACTAAGACTTTCCAATGGGCAGTGGGGTATCCACGGGTCACATTGGCATGGAAAAACCTGCACAATGCCCATCCTTTTACCTTTACAGAATTTCCATGATCCCTTACTCCCAAATAATGTATTTTTTTCCATTTCTCTTACTCTTTATAATCATGGTCACTTTAGAGTGTCTTTGCAGAAGTTCTTGGACCAGTAATGACCTTTGCACTTGGCTCTGTTGTCACTTCCTTAGGGAAACCTTTAACTTTTTACCAAAAAATAAAATAAAATAAAATAAAATAAAAATAAGGGAATTTGGTTATAGATGCTAACAGAAACTGAAAAAAACAGTATTTGCATCCATACTCACATAAGACCCATTGTAGATTTTATTTATATGGACTAATACTGATTTCCATAATCTTATAAAATTTAATAAGATTATTAATATTAAATGATTTTCTGAAAAAGTACTTTGTTGAAGAAACAGAAAGACAGAGACATTTTCTCCCCAAAAGAAATAGGATATATAGTTTAATGGCACATCATACCAGGTTGGTTTGTTTCCAGTGTCAGCATGCCTAACCGTGATACCCAATTTCATAATACGTGACTAAGTTTATTGGTGCTATGGGACCTCATAACTTAATATTCTATTCTAAGAAGCTTTCAGTAACATTTTGTTGAACTCATTGTTGAACAAATGAATGTATACTAATAGCAATCATGAATAGTCAAAGTATGTCTTAATAACTGACAAAAATTTAACCTGATTTATACTCAGCTAACAACTAGGAAAAGCCTTTGGTGCCTGAAAAGTTTTTGTTATTTTGGGCACCTCTTACACTGTATAAAACCTACGACTGTGTGGATGTGCAGGCCAATTTTCATTTCACTATTGTCAAAAAGTCTATTCTTAGCTGTAACTAAAGCCAAGACAGAAAAAAAAAAACAATAAAGAAATCAAATAGATCATATAGAATATGCTAGAAATAATTATTCATAGAATTTAAGCACATTGGTGGGGATTCTGATTGGTAAAATCTATCAGAAGTATAATCTCGAAGTGGAGCCATCAAAAAAAAGTTTTGGGAATCATATACATTCTAAAGAATAGCTTCTCTGTTATCTTAAACAGCTGTATAAAAATAAATGGTATTTTTTATAAAGCTGAATTTGTGGGTCAAAGAGACCTGCATTTTAAAGGAGCGATTGGAATTCTGAGTAGTTTTAAAAACTCATATTTAGAAGAATGAACATTTATGAAGTTCTGACACATGTGAAGTGTTTCACTAACACATGTGACATATCTTCTGCTTTCCCCACTTATAGATAGTAACTGAAGCAGAGCTACTAATTTAGGACTCAGACTGATCAATTCCAGACTGACTCATGATGTTTCCTGATTGTTTTTAAATACTCCTCATGTGTTTTCTGAATTACCTAGATTTCTCCTTATTTTACAATAAGGGAGAATTAAGGGTTTTTTTATAATTGACAAAAGCGTTATCAGATTAAGCCTCAAAAAGAATGAAATTCTTTTTCAATGTCAAACAATGGTGAAAGTAAATAAAGAAGCAATAGTAAAATCTGCTGTATAGAAATGAGTGTAGGCTTAAAACAAAGAACAATGTGAGCCAAGCAAGTGAGGATTCATGGCACTTCCACAGCAGTAGCATCCTGCTTTCAATTCCAAGCTTAATTGGCCCTTTGAGGCCAATTTTGACATTTAAATAAGTGCTCTGAACTCTGCTGGTGTTTTGTTCCATAGTGATCTTTCTTGTCTGTAGGTTCATGCTTGCCTTTAGGACCCTTCATATGGTAGTGCTTTCCCTTAGTGTAAGTGCTGACCATCTCTCGGCTGTCAGGAAGTTCCATGCTGATTGTAGACTATCAGAATGTCTATATGATGACGATAACAACAACAACAACAAACAACAACAACAACAACAACAACAACAACAACAGGATATTAGCTCATGCTAGTGTCTTTTAATTTCTTTCTTTAAAATCCTCATGTGTGCTGGTGTGTTAACACATAAGTGTACACCAAAATAGAGAAAACATTGGATAAACTTTCATAGGCATTTCTCCTATCATTTTATGCCCTGATTTGATGGTGTTATTTCTTCTGGTTGGAATATTTTAAAGAGAATAAAATGTATCATATCATTTCATATTCAAGTAAAAACTTTGAAGCACATTTCCAAACAGTGAGGACAAAAAACTGACCACAACACCCATGGCTATCTCCATAATGAGAACCAGCCAGGTCATGTTCTATATTCAATTTTTTTTCTTTTCCTTTTGACTTGTAAAAGACAGGGTCCTGATATGATCTAATCAGAGCCTTTGGCTTCTGCTAAGGTCTTTTGAATTAGAGAAAGTGATACATGCTTCTTTAGCAGCAGTTAACAGTCATCAGCAGTTCAGGAAGGGACTGGGCCTCATGGGTATCCACTGTATCTGTGGAGGAATGAGGTAGCCCCACTCCTTGAAAAGGGAATGATTACTTTTACTTTTTAACCGTCTTATTGAAAATAGATTAATCTCTTATACATCATGACTACAGTTTCCCTTACATCCATTCTTCTCAGCCCCTCCCCCATTACCTGCCTTCTTCCCCAAATCCACTACTCCTCCACTTCCCTTCAGAAAAGAGCAGGCCTCCTGGAGACAAACAAACGTGACAAACAAGATAAAATAATAAGACAAGGCCAAATCCCTTATATCAAAGGTGGCCATGGCAACTCGACAGGAGGAAAAGATTCCCAAGAGCAGGCAGAAGAGTTAAAGAGACACCTGCACTCACTGTAAGGTGTCCCAGGAAAACATCCAGCTAACAACCATAACATATAGGCAGAGTTTTAATCTGTGTTCAAGAACCACCCAGAAGTAGGATGCAGCACTATTGCCTCTCAGTTGGGATTCAAGAAAAGAGTTCACTTAGATGTTGTGCCCAAGTTGCCCAACCTACAGGAGCCAAAGCAGACAGCAAACCATTCTATTTTTATCTTAATCATCTCTGCCTACGCCTTCTTAAGCCAGGACTTTGTGTACTCTGTGCCTTCCACTTCTACCACATTGGCAAGTTGCTACTCAAAGCCTTTGTCCCTTCAGGGTGTTTGATAACTCTAGAGCCAGCTGGGATGCTTGGATGGACTCTTGTTGAAACTGAACTTCTGAATAGAGTCTTGGATAGCTGTGAATCTGTTCACCTGGAAATTCTTAGTCCTGCAACCGAAGCAGCCTTCCATAGCGATGTTGGTTTGGAAGGCTTAGTCGCTTATGAACATGCTTTTAACATTATCTGCTCTATTCAGGTTCTGACGTAGCTTTTACATCTGCTGAGCAGACACTGCGGCATCCCTTTACCGGGCTGGATCTGGCTTTCTCTGATTTAGACAATTCTTGTACCCTTGATGATGTATCACTCCTATGCCATTAACATGTTTTCTCTAGAAAGACACAACCACTGAACATACATGTTTACACTGGGTGATGTCATCCCCAGAAAATAAAAAGGATGCATCTTTTGACGCAATGCTTGTCCTCAACTTTTGAAGTTGCTGACAGTATTTTCATTTATTTATCAAGGTAAAACACAAGTTATCTTAAATAATAAATAGATTCACGTGGTGAGGCTGTTGTTCTCTTTTTTAGTCCCTTTCTCTGATCTTGTGAAGAGATCTCAGGCTGGTGTTGTTAATGTTTCTAACACTAACAAAATACCCCTTTTCAGCTGAGGCTTGCTCTCACATTCAGAAATCTTGACTAGCAACAGAGCTTAGCAATGCTGCTTTATTTTTAATTGCAGTTATTTTTAGAGTTTCTGTTTGTTTATATAATCAAACTTCCTTTTAAGTATGCAACATGTAGTAATTTTTAAAAAAAAACATAAGTAATTCTGTTAATATTTTGAGCACTTTGTGATAATTAGGCAATGTTTTAAAGGAACGTAATACAATTCAGTGTCTCCTTTCAATGTCACTGGGAAACAGGTATTATTAATCTTGGTTTTTAAGTGAAGAAAGAGGAGACGAGGAGAAGAGGAAATTCTTGGCTTAAGGTCATAATCCAATGAAGATTAGGGCCAGGAATTGGGCTCTTTTCCTCAAGCGAGGCTGGCGTATATGAATAGTTCACGCAGTGTAGGAGCTACTGGAATAACTGAATGGATAGTTGTAAATTATATTCATCTTATAAACAGATTTTATTTTACAGTTACATGTATGGGATCTGAATTTATTGTAGATACTAGGTTGAGTGGTGTGTCTGTCATTTCAAATGCATATTTTGGGCAATTGTTTTCTTTCTCAAAATCTGTTCTCTTCACTTGTAAAGTATATATAATAATTACCTCATGAGACACACTCAAAACTTTATTTTGCTGTAGACTATAAGATACGCCTTTTTTAGAGGAACGCCTAGTACATGGTTATTAATCGAAATTATTGGCTAATGGTGCTATTGGGGAATGCTTATATCTCCTAAATTGGAATTTTAAATAGATTTGGGTTTTAAGTCTAGTTTTGCAATATCCTATCCATGCTGCCTTAGTGATTTACAGTTGCGAAACAGGCATAGTAATTAGTCAAGCTATTATCTTTTATTTGGAATAAAATAATGTCATAAAGTACAGAGTCAAACAATACTGAGGTAAGCTTTTATTTGATTGACAGTTATGATGAACCTCTAAATATTGTAGAATTTATGCTAGCATTACTTTTGTAACAGGTTACTCCCCTGACTAATATTCTCTCTAGCTCATCTAAAATGTAAAATCACAAAAAAATTAAATGTGATTCCTACGTTACAAAACTAAAAATTAGCTTATAACTATTTTTGCAATAAACACACTCACATGCAAATGGTAACTACTAGTAAAGAATATTCCACACAAAACAGAGTATAGTAAGCAGTTGTATCAGTTACTTTTCTATTGCCACAATAAAGGACAATGAGCAAATGTATAAAATGTTTAATTGGACTTACAATCTTAGAGGGTTAAGGCTTATGGAGGCAGAACGAAGACACAAATGCATGCGGAAAGACCAGCAGCAGAGAGCTCAGATCTCGTTCCACAGGCAGAAAACACAGAGAGCACACTGGGGGTGGTGGAAGGCTTTTGAAGCTTTATGACTGCCAGGCCCTAGTGACACTTCCTACAACTAGACCATACATCCTGATCTTCCCCAAACACCTTCCGGTGGAGACAACTACGCAAGCTTACATGCCTACTGAGGCTATTCGCACTCAAGCCACCACAACAGTGAACACCAGGACTGGCCAATGGTATTTTAAATGCTTCTTATAGAAACCCATGCTAAAGATAACCAGGTAAATACTAATTAGATATTTTTTCTTCATCTGTTGCTAATCGGATCACGTTAACTTGTGTGTATTTTATTAACAAAATCAATAACCTGGTCACCAGAAAAATCTGTGGCAAGGTGGTTGAAATGTGAGGAGTGTGGGGTAGAACTCTATGAAGGAATTGTCACTACAAGATGTTATAGTAAGTACCTGCAAAAATGTCTTCATGATTAAGTGCCCCAAGATACAAGTTTAAAAACATTATGGTCTTTCCTATTAGTTTGGTATTATGAACGTGTTATTTAGTCACTATACTATATGACATCAACACTTCAGGATCCTCAACAGACCAGAGAATTTCCACCACGATATTCTAATAAAAACGGATTCTTCTCTGGAGACCCCTATACCTAGATGTAGTAGAAACTAAATAAGACAGATTTATCTTTTATTACTTGTACATTAACAAAATTCTATAAATATTACCATAGATGCCTTTGAAATTTATTTACCACTCAAGGTATAATTTAAAATAGATTATTGCTCTAGGACTCAAAGATTTGTTTTTCTTTCATTGGTTCTACTTAACCATTTAAAATATGTATGAAATAATGATTTTGCTTCCCTGAATTTTTCATTTTTCAGGTTGCCTATTGGGTTTTACAAGTTATTGTGGTAGACTCTGGAGTTGGTTAGCCCCATCATTTTTGCTGTGTACTCAATTGTGGCCCACATCCAATCATTTAGCCTAGGAGGGTGAACAAATGACAGAATGCCACCAAGCGAAGCACCATAAAGCCAGCCCACAGTGACTTTTGCTTCCTCTGCATTTGGGTTTCCCTTTGTTCTCAGCCACGTGTTCTATAGTGATGTTGGCTTGGCTGGTGAATACACCATTGTAAGCTCCCTGACAACACATTACAGTAGATGTGAGTCCGAGCTGATATTGAAACGGTGAGGTTTTTTTTTTTTCCAGATCAATATACTGCCAGATAGCAAATTTTCTTTAATAATTTAGTTCAGGGATGCTGTGAGATACAGTGTAGGGTACTATTTTTGATGCTACTCTGCAACAGTGACATTGACTGTGATGATGTTTCTCTCTACCCGGGCTCTACTTGTAGTATAATTACAAGTGGTACTTGGACACTCATCTCTATATTGGAATAGAAGCCTTTGATATGTGCAAAAATGCCACCCAGTTTTTACAAAACTTGTGTGATGAAAACAAGTGACACTACTAAGCATACATTATGTGCCATGAGTCATGTCATATAAAATCATTACAGTCTCTCTCTGACTTCATCTCTATTGCTATACTTACTTTATGTCCATTGTATCAGTGAACAATTAGGAGGAATTAATTGTAAGGTCTATAAAATAGTAGGATTACTATTCTTTCTTTCTATCTATCTATCTATCTCTCCATCGATCCATCTATCATTTATCTACCTGTCTATCATCTATCTATCTATCTATCTATCTATCTATCTATCTATCTATCTATTGCTTATCTACACATTTATACATGTATTACAATAAGTAGAATAGTTTGTAATTGCCAACATGCAGAGATAATTAGGACAACAAGGAAAGTCAAGACTGATCATGGGTCCATCTTGGAGAACCAAGAGACCTACAAGGGGTAATATGTGAGGTAATATGTGAGGTGCTAGGGGACATAATGCTAGAGACCTTAATGGAGGTCTCTACATCAGTGTGTTGAAAAATTCACAGAAAAGCAACTCACAAAAATAACTCAATTAAATTCTTTAATAACTTTAAGAATTCAGTAAGAGGATTATTCTTATGGAAAGAATAGTCACTAATGGTTGGAAAACTGGCAATAAAAGCCATAAAACTCAATGCTCATACCCATTTCAAGCCTATGTGGCTGTTTTTGGTTTCCATTCTTTTAAAGCACGTTTTATGATGGGGGGGCTTATAAATATAAATATGTAACACCTGTATATATCCAAATTGTTTATATTTTATGTTGATGTCCTTAGGAGGATTAAGGTGAGGTAAACACTGCCGTATAAGTCTTGCTATTCTCTTTTGTGAGGTTGTAGAATTTTGAAGAAGGATTTTTGAGAGCTTGGAGCCATGCTTTAATTTAGCCAACAATTGTCATGCACCATGAAAGCTGACAGTGACAAAGAAATTGTATTCAACATGCCAAAGTGTTCGAGGTTAATGTACAACAAGGTTACTAGTAAAAATAACAAGCCTTCTTTAGACAGATGGCTGAGGTAATAGAATGATAGCATCTGAGTAGAAAAAGAGAAAATAGAAAGTAGGGAAGTAGAGCTGCTTCTGGCAAGGGAGGCATGGGAGCCTTCTAAGGACACTGGGACCATTAGAAAGAAAGATTGCAGGAAAACATGCAGAGGTTATCTTGGTTTGGGGGCAGTTCTACATTCTGAAATGCTTCAAATGCAGTGCTCCCGGCAAAATAGCACACAGACAAGACTGCGCACCGGTAGAAATGATGCAGGAAGTGGTTGGAGAGTAAGTATAGGCAAAGGAGAACAAGTCAAAAGGAAGGCAGCATTAAATTTCTCTTATGGTTTCAGGACATATATATATGTATATATATATATACATCCATACACACACACATACACACACATATACACTGAGATGGTTATATTTAGGAATATTGATGTATATAAATATATGCATGCAGTAACTATTAATAAAACAAAAGGTTGTAAATTTGAAGGAGAGTGGGAAGGGGTATACAGGAGAATTTGGAAGGAATGAGAGTGAAGAGAGAAATATAATAATATTATAATCTCAAAAATTAAAAAGAATAAAAATAATCCTTAATGAGGAGGCTGGGAGGCATATGTGTGAAAAAAAAATCTCTGTATTTAAGTGTCAGAAACATTGTCCAGCATCAGGATGCTGTGAGAACTCTGTGCTCAAAGAACAACTAGGAACAAGAAAAAATTACTGATCTATAAAGAAAGAAAGCAATTTGATACCTACATTTTGCCATAGGCTTAATCAATACAATGCTCCTTGGTAGGGAGGCAGAGTCTGTACACTGTTTGTGGAGCTGACAAGATGGCTCAGAGTTTACCAATATTTACTGCTTAATCAAAAGGACCAGAGTTTGGTTCCCAGCACCCACATAGGTTGGCTCATAGACACCTGTGACTCCAGTTCTGTGTCATCTGACACCAAAGCCTCAAAGGGTACCTGCACACATTTGTGTGCATATATTCCCACAAGCTTTCATGCACATGTTCATGCATGCAGACACACACATATACACACATGTGCGCACATACACAGAAATTAAATTAAAAAATATAATTCGACATTTATATTTTGGTTTTAAGGGGATAATCACATAGTTGATACATCCAAATTGAATCAGCTTGAAGTGCTACAGCACACTGAACATATCCTCGTTCCTTAATTTTCTCCTATTGAAACTTTTGTTTTTGTTTTGTTCCTATTATTTATTTATTTAATAACTTTATGGCCTGACCCCAGCCTCCTTCCATTCCCCGCTCTCTTTCTTCTCAGAGGAGAGGCCCCCTAGAGGTATCAACCTACCCTGTCACCTCCAGTTTCAGCAGGACTAAGCACATCTTCTCCCACTAGGGCTTGATAAGGAACCTCAGCTAGGAGAAAGGGATCCAGTAGCAGGCAACAGAGTCAGAGACAGCCCCTATTCCCATTGTTAGGGGACTTACATGTTGACCACACTACATATCTGCTACATATGTGTAGGTGCCTCGGCCCAGATCAAGCATGCTCTTTGATTGGTGGTTCAATCTCTGTGAGCACTCATGGGTCCATGTTAGTTCACTCTGTAGGTCTTCTTGTGGTGTCCTTGACCCCTCCAGATCCCTCTATCCTTCCTCCCACTCTTCCACAGCATTCCCAGAGCTCAGCCAATCCTTTGCCTGTGGGTCTCAGCATCTGAGGGTCTATCAGCTGCTGAGGGAAGCCTCTCAGAAGACAGCTATGCTAGGCTCCTGTCTGCAAGCACAGCAGAGTAGCATTAATAGTGACAGGGGTTGGCTCTTTCCCATGAAATGGGTCTCAAATAGGGCCAGTCACTGGTTTGCATTTCTCTTAATCTCTTCTCCTCTTTACCCCTACACTTCTTGTAGGCAAGACACATTTTGGGACAAAAGTTTAATGGGTAGGTTGGTGTCCCCTTCCCTCTGCTGGGAGTCCCACCTGACTACAGGAGGTGTTGACCTCATGCTCTTTAACACCAGCTGCTTGGACTCTTAGCTAAGGTCACCCCCGTACTCTCACAGAGTTTCCCCTGTCCTAGATACTTGCCCCCAGAATTTCTGTTCTCTCTCTGGTCCTCCACCTCAAACCCCTCCCCTGCTCTCCACCCACCTGCTCCGCACCCCAGTTACTCCCCTACTCTCCCACAGAGTTCCCTCGCTTCATCTACTTCAGATGTCTATTAAAATTTTTAATATGTTTTATATTCTTCTATAGAACTTCTATGAAAGGCATGCCTGAAAAATAAATATTCAGATTCAGTGAAGTTGTATTAAGTATATAAGATGTGCCACATTAACACATAATACTTTTATTGTTCTTGTATAATTGCTGTGAGATCTTCTTATTTCTTTTTTAAAAATTGGGGTGCTAGCAATGGACTTCTACCTTGGTGCTAGACTATACACAAATATGCATGTGGTCATTGGTTCAACTTCAATAGAGAGATGGAGGGAGGGAGGGAGAGAGAGACAGGGACACAGAGACAGAGGCAGACAGAGACAGAGGGAGTTTTTGATAGATTTGTAGGAAGCTGGAAAAGTAGTAGAGACTTGTATGTTCTTCAATCAGTTTTCCTCAACAGTTACATCATCCATGGCTGCAGTATACAGTCAAAGCCAGGAAGGTGACATGAGTGTATTGACGAATTGCACATATCCATCAGATCATCAAGGCACAGGACTGGTTAATTACAACAAGGACCTCCCTAGAGTTGTGTCTTCTTGATCCTTACCTATCAGCAATCACTAATAATATTTTCCACATTTAAAAAATTATGTCATTTTAAGAATGTGATCTAAGAGAATTAAAAGAATTATTCAGTTAGCATAATACCTCATGGCACTTTTGCTTAGATGCTGTTGCATATTTTAATTTTTATCTTTTTTTGTCCTTCAGTAACTTTTCTTTTATATTTTAGTAAATGCCTTTTCATAATTGAAATCTAGTTTCTACTTACTTAAGAATATCTCTGTCATTTGTAGTTTTGTGTCACTACAAATCAAATTGGAGAGAAGCTCTGTGTTCAAGACTTCGTGATCTGAGTTTTAATAGCTATATGTCACAGAGACTGAGGTGACAAGTGCTTCATAGGAATCCTGCTCTTCATCCTCTAATTAGCTGTCTAAACCAGGACATGTTTGCTTCATGCCCTGTGCTGTTTTCACTCTTCCACATTGACGGTGTAAAAATGGTTCTCAAGGTGGTTTTAAAAAGTTAATAAAAGAAGTATTGACTTAGTATGTGATTAGTTATGGAAGAATATTAGTTTTAAAAATATATGCATAACAAGTGTTTTTGCATCCTTCATGCATACATACATTCATTCACTCACTCAAACCATTATTTGAATCCCTGCTGGGTACCAAATCCCCAGTTGGATGTTAAGACCCAGTGATTCTCCAAAATGTTGTGGTTTGGATGTCGTTTGTTTGGCACTTTACTGTAGTTTTGAAATATAGTTGGTGTGGTGCTTTATGTTACTTGGCTTTAGTGATCTTTGATTTTAATTTTCTTTTGAGGTCATGTGATTTCTATGGTGATAACTTAAATGTGTATTACTAAGTGTATATTTCGTCAAACTTGAGGGTTGCTGTCCTCTGCCCTATCAGAGGAAAACAGTTGCTGAACATTCACACACACAAAGTCTAATGTTCAAGGTGTGTGATCCATATGGAGTAAGTAAGGGTGAAGTTAGGGTAGAGACTGTAGCTTGTTCTGCAGTGGGTGGTTTTCTCCACTTATTCTGCTTCCCTTTCTCTGAACAGCATGAAAAAGTAATGAACCGTCCACAGGGTACCAAAAGAGTTCCAACAGGCCCTCAAGGTAAGCATCCTCGACTTCGCCTTTGACACACTCCTTTTATTGTATAGTTTACATATGCCTGAGTCCTTTTATATAAAACAAATGAGTGACAGCATCATTTGAAAGCACACTAATGGACTTCTTTGGCAATTCATGTACATAGAACCCAAAATAGCACTTGCAAATGTACATATAGTTAAACTTACATTGAAATTCATAGAAATGTGAGCTTTAGAAACTATTTTGTTCAGTTTGGTAAATACACTATGGTTTTGCACTATTGCTAAATTGTTCAACTCCAACCCTGGCTTTCAGTTGTTGGTATCTAAGTATCATCAGTTAAGGCCAACCTTGGATGCCAGTAGATGTGAAATTGGGGTGTATATTCCTTTGAAACTAGATAGTAGGTTCCATAGTGTAATGCTGAGTACTTTTGACTCTGAAACCAGAAGGTTAAGATTTTCTTGTGGTTAGTCATAATTAGTTAGGTTGAATATAAATAAGTATGTAACTATTTAGCAAAAATATAAATTTATAGATCAAATTGACACTTTTATTGCATTTTAGCTTTTAAATGTGTTATTTAATGATGTTAAGTCTACTAATTCTATAATGGGTGCTCTCCCAAGGCATCGGATTATTCTCCATACTTTCTCAGGTGCAATGGGAACAGCATAGAAGCCAGATTAGCAGCCCTTATAGGTTACACAGAAAATGCAGGCACTCCTGGCTTTCATTGGGTAGAGAGTAGGAGTAATTTCAATATTATATACTTTATCAAGTTCATACTTTTTAAAAGAGAGCAGGTGGAGTTCATGAAGCTGAAGTACTTAAAATCTCAGAATGCTTAACAATATTAGCTTTTAAAGAATTTGATGTTCAAATAAAAGCATAGTAGCTGCTCTTGTCAATGTCCTTCAGATTGTATGAGAGCCCAGTGCTCTTCCTTATGTAGGTTAGGATGCTCCAGGTATCATCAGAGCTTCATATGGAAGAATGACCATAGATGGGATTAGACTCGGGTTGTTGACCTGTCCCATAGCTGGCAGGGCTACGTCTGGAAGATAGAAGGATACAGTCCAATGAGTGGGGGCACACCAGGAGTGGGGGCACATCAGGAGTGGGGGCACACCAGGGGCCTCCAGGCTTCTGAGTGTGACTAGTGCAAATGATGCACTTCTCATTTTTATTATTAAAGTGAGCAGAATATACATGGTGCTGTGTCTCATCTCTGATCATGTAAAAGGAACCCGCCCCACAGGGATGCATGTGGACATGCCAGGCCACTCCCTCCATGCACTTGCTTTCGAGTGCATTCTAGGAGGCTACCTTCCGCACGGAAAATTCTGTACTGTGCTCCATCCGTAGCCCACAGTAAACTCAAAGCATCCTTACGCAGGTTTCCCTCATAAGTAACAATAAATGCCAAATTAGGAAGGTTAAATGATAGGAGTGCCTTTCAATAGATTTATGAGAGGGGATTAATCAGATCAGATCAAACCCCAA
The DNA here is from genome assembly GCA_907169655.1 of Acomys percivali. Taxonomy (NCBI): domain Eukaryota; kingdom Metazoa; phylum Chordata; class Mammalia; order Rodentia; family Muridae; genus Acomys; species Acomys percivali. The sequence continues at coordinate 8,196,950 of OU015747.1, read as the reverse complement.
GCTCTGATTAGTTGTGTCAAGTACAACAATGAGCCAAAATTGATGGCGAGAACTTGAATGAGAATTCTAATTCTGACAATAGTTCAGCAAGGAGGTAGACCCCGTTGCTGTGGTCCATCTTCCAATGCTGTGACAAAAGTACTGAAGAAATCAATATAAAAGTGGGAAAGAAGCCTGGAGAAGCGGCTCAGTGGTAAAGAGCACTGGCTGCTCTTTCAAAGGAGCTTGGTTCCCAGCACCCACCTTGTGCTTTGCTGTCATCTGTAACTCCAGGTACAGGGAAACTGATGCCCATTTTCACTTCTGTGGACATTATGCATAATTGGCACACACACACACACACACACACACACACACACACACACACACACACGATACTAAATAAAACTTAAATTTAGAAAAAGAATAGTTTCTTTAGATATTTAATGAGAACTGAGACAGGAAGGCTCCACTGAATTGCAATGGGGAAATGAGTTAACAAAAGGAAAAGAGAAAAGAAAAAAAACCATGGGAAGCATGGAATTCTACTACTACAAATAATAAAAGGCAATGGCATGATCCATGTGCATCACAGAAGATGCAGACTAAGAACCAATGGCTCTAAGTAGTAACCAAAATGTCTCTAGGATGATTAGAATAATTATTTGCTTGGAATGTTGAACAGAGCCCCAAAGCTAGGATGCAATACTATATTTTTTAAAAAGATAATTAAAAAGAAAGTGAGAACTATAACTTGACATAGTGTCAAAATCAAGGTGAGTGGAGGTCTCACAATATTTGGAAAATAGAAACAAAACAAGGTAAAAGGCTGAGTGAAAGAGAATGAATGAGTTGTCGCTTAAAGGAAGAAGAAAGGATGCTTTGGTCATTGGTATAGACATTTTAAATTGAATTTAGAAAAAGAAATGATTTCTAGGTGGACTTTTCAATATTTAAAATAGTTTGAGTGGCAGAAAGTAGCACAGCTGGTTGCATTCAACACATTTTTTTTTTGCGACTCCAGAAACCTGGGATTGAAATTGGAAAATTGGAAACCACAATGTTAAAGGTTTATGTTGATTCTCAGACCATCATGGATACAGAGAGCCAAGCGTTTAGCAGTACTGGTGCAGAGACAGGTAGAACTCTGCAGGGGTGTGTGACATAATGGGGGAATAGCTATTAGCAAAGGGATAAAATATATGTTAGGGAGGAGCAGATGAACTGGAGCCATGGATGTCTAGGATATAGAGGAAAATAGTAATGCTGAGAAATTTAGGGCATAGAGGAGGAATCCATCTGGTTGACTCAGAAGTGCAAGATTCTCCAGGATGTGGATGAGTGTAATTTAGTGACAGAGTGTGTGTTCTACAATGTGTCAGAGTGACCATGGTTCAAGCCCTGGTTTTGATCTTCAGCAATGCAAAGAAAACAAAAAGAAAGAGAGAAAGAAAAGAAAGGAAGGAAGAAAGAGAAAAAAACAAATGGGGAGAAAAGAAAAGAAATGTTGGGAGAAATTCCTACCTGTTTGGGATGCACAAGGCAGGCCATGGGCTTGTGGTCAGAGGAACACAGTTCCCAGTGAGGCCGATGAAGAAGCTGCCTGCTGATTTCAGGAGAAGGCTGAAGGATGTGGAGAAAGGAAGGTCTATGAAGCACCACGGACATCAAAATGAGTGCGTTATCTGCTGCTAGGAGCATACTGTTTGGAAAACCAGCAAGGGCTTATCAGCCCATTTTCCTAATAATCATCCCTACTGCAAAGTGGCTTCAGAGTGTAATTTGTGAAAGTATTAGAAGGTGGAAGTGATTGAAAAACAGGAGAAGGGGGCTGTGATGGAAGAGAGTGGGGCAAAGGGACTTTACTCAGAATGATGGTCTGAGTTGCACACCAAAGCCAGCAGGAAAATGGAATCAGAAATATAAGAGCTGGACAGGTGTTCCCCAGGTTTGTTGAGGTCTATGTTGACCATACTGCACATAGTCAAGATGCTTGCAGATCTAAACTATGCAAAGTTCACTGGAAATTCTATTGTAAGAGACCTTCCATAGAAATGTACCCTGGCTTTGGGAATATATATGTAGTTATAGTCCTGTGAAAATTGACTAGCTGACACACTTATGCATCACATTAGTATTAATAAAGAGAAGTATCTTTTTGTACCTACAAAACATCCCATAACACATTGCTATTCAAAGAGTGGTCAGGACTTCAGCATCATCAGTTCGTTAAAAATACCAAGTGCCCTTCTTACCCTAGGGCCACTCAATCACAGTAAGTGGATGGGGCATAAAAATTATCTTAACAGGCCCTTCTGGTTCCTAGGGACATGAACATTGCAAAACCTCAGCAGTAGCTGGTACTCTCAGATGATCCTCAGTATTGGCAGAGATTCTGCAGCCTTTGGGGGCAGTCTCATAGCTTTCTCTCTCAGAGGCTAAACCTCAGAGCAGGTAGATTATTTGTGAGCTGGAGAGGAGATTTGGACCAGCACGTGCCTAAGCATGAGTCCTAACCTTAATGTCTCTTCCTAATGTGTGCCCCAACAGATGCCCTTTGGGATAATTTGCTCCATTGGCTGGCTGAGGAGCTATCTGAAGAAGGTGCCGAGGTCCTCATTGCGTCGCTCCCTCTACGCCGCAGCACGGTTCAGCTCATCAAACTCAAGCACCCTGATGATCTGACAGAGCAGATCCACGAACTGCTTTGCATCTGGAAAAGATCACTCCCAACTTCCACTGACAAAATCCGCCTCCTGGCTCGCCATCTCCGCAAGATGGGCCGGGGTGATCTCGCAGAAGAGCTCAAATTTAAGTGGGAACACAAGGTGTTCACAGACCCTCAGCCCTGGTTTGATGTGGCTGCCGAATAAAGGCATGCTCAACCCTTCCTTTACCCTAGAAAGGGGCTCGAGGATTATAAAGATTGAGTGTCAGTTTTACCCTGTTACCGACCCAGTTTGAAGTGAGTCTGTTTGATAGACTCACTCTTAACTGAGAAACCGATGGAAACAAAAGAGAACCCAGATCAGACAACTGAAGACACGTCTGGGTGTCAGCCTGCTCAATGATGACTGACCTGTTGTCTGGAACTTACAGCACCATGCGTTCAGCTAAGCTTAATGGCATTTAAAATAGAACTTTCTCAGTTTACATTTCAATAGCTAAGGTTGCGTTCTAAATGTGGAGTAAATATATGATATAGAGAATGACTTTTTAACAAGTGTTATATAAAATTGAACTTGTTGTTTGTGACTCCAAGCAACCAATCCCAGTTACATAGATGACCTACAGGTTACAATGTGAAATAAAGGGTGCCGTGATAAGCAATAACAAGTCAATTTTAGGAAACTAAAACTCTTAAAATAAATTAAAAGCAAAAAAACAAAACAAAACAAAACAAAAAACCACTTCAGTTACTTTCTGTCAAAAGCTTCTCTTTCATAACAAGATCTCTCGGAACTGATAACTCATTATACTTATTATTAGGGAAATAAAGCAATACATAAAAAAAGAAGTGTGTAGAGTAATCCAAAGTTTCTTTCAGTTACTTTTTAAAAGGTGTTTCCCCCCCTCATTTAAGGGAAATTTTATTGCATAATTGTCAGGGTGCCCGGGGGCGCAGCCCTGCTCTGTCCTTCTCAGCAGCCTGAGAAGTTCCCTTTATGAGGGACCTGGGCTGGGGTCAAACTGGGGCTCGGAGTTCAAGGCAGGGCAGAATTTCATGATTAGGCAGCATGAAGCAGAGGTGGAGTTTATCAGTGATATTTGAGAGTAGGCATCAGCATGGACGTTCACAGAGAAGGGTGATGCCAAGACAAGGCTACCCAGGCAGCCGGATAAGGGTCTCTGAGGCAGGTGCAACCGATGCTCGTATAGCTTTGTTAGTTAGGACATTACTTAGTAACCAAGACTTTTATTTTCACACAACATCCAAAAGGTACAACATGTATTTTCTTGTGGTTTACAGAGTGAAGAGAACAAAACAAACTATCTGTTGCTTTTCTGATTGTGAAAAGATTTCACGTTTCTTCTGTTCCTCCATTAGGGATCCCTACTACAGATATTCATTGTTTTTATCAGGTGTCCAACTCTCTTCCAAGAAAAGTCTTTTCTTATTATAGGTATGGATTTATGTTTACACATTCATACACACACAAGCACACACAATATTTGTATGTATTTATGTTTACACACCCAAACACACACAAGCCTCCTGATATATTGTATTCATCTCCACAATGTCTGCAAACACACACACACACACACACACACACATGCACGCACACACTTATTCATATGCACACATCTCCTTTTCACATCTCTCCAATCATACTCTCTAAGATATCATTTCTTCAAAGTATTACACCATTCTGTGTATCTCATGTGTCTGTGAATGCTGTCAGCAGCACACCACTTTCACCTATTCAAATACATTTAAAAAAATTTTTTTATTAATTTATTCTTGTTACATCTCAATGGTTATCCCATCCCTTGTATCCTCCCATTCTTCCCTCCCTCCCATTTTCCCCTTATTCCCTTCCCCTATGTCAAATACATTTTTATGTACATAACCCCATGTACATACATGGGTATATTCTCAAATCTACTTTCATATTTTCACATAGGCATTGAGGTATATCCTGACACATGTAGTCTACTCCCAGATCTCATACACACATTCAATATGTATATCCTAACACACACACACACACACACACACACACACACACACCTCTACCTGCACACTGATGTTTCACACTCTCCTCCTCTTACAAAGTCTACTCTTGCCTTACCTCTTTTACTCTCACATATTTTAAATGCATTCTCTGAAAGGAAAATATTTACATACATTACTTCATATATGTTGACATAGTTTTCCCACTATTAAAATAATTCTTATGTTATTGCAACATTAAAACAATAAAAAGGCATATAAAGAAAGAAGAAAAAGGCAGGGCATCCTTCAGTATTGCCTCTCCTTTAGGTAGTATGGGGGAATCAGCCTGATATGAGGGTATGTATGGTATGTTTTGTTTGTTGAGAACCTGCTCCAGAATTCCCTACAGCCACACCCCATCCTCATGCACTGCATTCTGTCTGATGCTCTGACTTGCATGGATATCATTGGAAGAACCTCTGGCTTCCAATTGGAAGGTGAGATCTAGCAAGAGACTGGCAGGAAGGAGGGAAGGAAGAGGGAGGGAAAGAGGGAGGGAGGGAGGGAGGGAGGGAGGGAGTTACACCTTACAGTGCCCCTCTTTTCCTTCCTGTGCTCTTGTTTGTAAGGCTGTGTACCTCATCCAAACTCCTTTCCAAGAGGTCACACTGTCCTGGGTTTTGGTAGCTGGCTTCTCTCCTTTTTTAGGTCTGGAGCTCAGACCAGCTTCCTTTCAGGAACAGCTGCACTGTTTCTTTTCTTCTTCCTATGCATTTCTTCTTCTATTAAGACAAGGGCCCTTTCATTCTTCCTGTTCTATCACCCCATCATTTTTCTTATTGAACTCCAAGATATTGCATCTCTGTATCCTCATCTCACATGTCCATGTGTATTTTACCAGAAGGGGAGTGATGTGATTTGTATGTAATTTATAGGGTCAAACATCAATGTCTTGTTTGATTATCTGCATTGTCAATGCCTTTAAGTGTTTTGCATAAAAGCTCATATCATATCATATCATATCATATCATATCATATCATATCATAATTAAGTTTGGAAAATGTTTAAATTGAGAAATGTAACATGTGTTCGCTGATGCTTGAGTTTTTAATATAAGTTTATGTTGTTAAAATGTACTCATGTTGCTGAGTATGGGCACAGTTTGTTCATTTGCATTATTGCTCAATACTTATTATGGGAAAATGAAATTATTGGTATATTCTTGTTTGTTTGTTTGTTGGAGTCAGGGTTTTTCTGTGTAGCCCTGGATGTCCTAGAACTCATTCTTTAGACCAGGCTGGCCTTAAACTCACAGAAATCCTCCTGCCTCTGCCTCCCAAGTGTTGAGATTAAAGGTTTGCACTATCACCACCCAGCACATGATTTATATATTCTATTGTAGATTGGCTTTGAAATAAATTTTACTTTCAGAGTGTCATATGCAGTGCTATTGTGAAAATTCTTAAATAAGTAATGTATGCTTTGAGAAGGTCACAATTCAGTTTTCAAAAGAGTTACCTTCTGTGGGCAAAGGTCTAATTTTCTAAACCCATGAGGACAGGGGTGGGTGGGTAAGAAAGTGAGTGTACAGAGAAGTAGGCACTTGGACCAACCTTTGGCTTGATGTGGTGTATGAGTAGGGAAATGGAAATCTAAAATGTTTCAGTTCTGAAGTCTCCAAATTGAACTCCCTATCAACATCTTCAAGAAAGTGATGTTTTGTTCAGAAAGATTCACTTTTGGTGAGGAGTCCAGAGCTGTGCCCTATAAGGATGTGGTTTTCTGAAGGTGCAGTGTCACACTCTCTCAAGTTAAAAGGGCAGCTGTAAAGGCGAAGAAGGAAATAGTGGGTGAGGGCAATGTCAGCGCTGACAGTGTCATAAGCTGGGGGATTCCCAAGAGCTTAGCCAAGCATTGCTTCTGTAATCTCACCTCTCAGAAAGTCACAGCATTTTCAGACATGTCATGTCAGTCATCTGATCCTTGACTTACAACCTCTCCTGTAACTGCAAAGCTCTACTGGAAGCCCCTCCTCCCAAATTTTTAAATCTAAAGTATTAAGTAGTTTACACACTTGTTACCATTGTTTGCATTTTGTGAGCCAGCACCCTCTGGTGTGCACACCCACGAGGCCCGGCCTTTTGGCTCCAGCTCCCTGATGAATTCCTCCTACACAGAACTCTGCCTCCTTTAGTGCATGCTTAACTGTAATTGCTTCCCTCCTTCTTGGTCACATAAGAAGGATAAAATTGCAACTTGAGTTGATACTTAGGGGGACAGCTTAAGTGAGAAGTTGGAAGACTCTGTTTTCAGCTAACCATGGAGGCACCTGTGTAGGATACCAATAATCTATAGGCAGTGACAGCGGGATGTCAAGTTCAAGGCCACCCTGAGCAATGTAGGAAGATCAGATCCTACCTCAAAACCCAAAACAAACACGAACAACAGATAAAACCCTGGATGATTCTGTTTTCAGAGTCCTTTTTCTTCTATCCTTGCTACCCCACTAACTCCTTACCAGTCTTCTAGACCTTATAAATTTGAAAATGTTTTTCAGTTTCCTTAATTCCCAGAATAGGATTAATGTCCATTGAACCTCACCTTTAAGTACAGCTGCAACTTGTCTATACATTATTATAATTCTCTGTTGATATGTATTTTTTCAATCACCTTGTTGTTTTCTTGAGCACAATCCCTTATTTTTTGTCCATCAGTAGGTCTCAGGGTTTTGTAAAGAGGTTGGCATATAGTAACTCAAGAATTCTTATTGAATTCTTGAATGAGAAAGTAACACGAACACATCTGGACTCCATCTGTTCTATCTTTCTCCACTAGACAACCCTATGAGGCAAATACCATGTTTGAAAAGAGAAAAATGTGTTCAGACTGGAACAGTCAGCCCCATGACTCAGCAAGGCACAAATAACGCTAGCCACAAATTTAACAGGAATCAATACTTCCCCACACATCGTAGCTACTGAAATGTTGTGCTCGGAAATCATCCAATATAAGAAAAATTTGTCACTTGAAACTGTATCAGTCAGGAAGAAATCCCTTTCTTGCCTGGAGGATTGAAACAACATTGCCACAGAAAAGCATTCTCCATTTACAGCTGAGGTGCCAGGCTTTGTCCAGATGAAAGGCCTCTAGATATAATACTGTACATCGATCTCAGGTTTAATGTTACCAGGGAGGTCCACTTTCCATGGCAGACCTGATGCTGACCTCTGCACACGAGCTCTGTTTTGATTTGTGCCCACTGAAACACTAAGCTAACTCCCATGTACTGAAATAGTCCTTTGATATTGTTAACAATACATCCTTTTGATATACAGCCTCCTTAATTGAAACGAATCAGTCAACCCAATTTCGTTGTATTCCAGGTATGCCCCTGGTGGTCCTTCCCCACCTATGCTACGTGTTTGACCCTCCTGGAGTCAGCACAGTAGTTCTCAAACTAGCTGTGCATCAAATCAGCAGATAGCTACAAACTGATTCTGATAAATCTTGGTTGATTTGTCTTGGAGAGGCCTCTAGGAAGCACAGTGAAAAAGTTCACATGCAGACAGGTTCAGAATGATTTCTTTTGTGGCCAAATGGACTCAGATAAATGTGCAATGGGTGTTCAAATCTGTTTCATAAAATGAACATTTGGTCCTCTAAGTCAGTTTTGGACTATATATAACCATCAAGTCCCTCCGGTCATGTTTGTGCCCATAGAAGTTGAAAGGCATTGTTCACTGTATTCTACTTCCTGCACTGTCTCAATTTTTAACTTTTGTGCTTAGCACTGGGCCAAGAGTAATAGGAGGGAAGAAACGAGACAGGGAAATATCTGTCTATGCTGACTACAAAGACATTTTTCCTTTGGTGAGGTCATGTGAGAAGATCTATCTATTCACAAGACACAGCAGAGTGGAGCCCTGAGCTGAGATAAGGGGCTGGAATAAGGAACGAGATCCTCACCCAGTCCCTCCAGTGAGGGAGATGCAGGTGTCCCTGTTCTAATGAGAAGAGCTGACTGTGCTCACGCAGAGGGGCTGACTGTGTTCACTCACGCAGAGGGGCTGACTGTGCTCACGCAGAGGGGCTGACCTCTCAGGAAGCTGCTTATTGTGTAGCTAATGCGGATAAAGATTTCGGTTGTTTCATTTTCAGAAATGAAATCATACTCCGCTGTTTTTCTGCATGCCAAAGGATTTAAAATACAGCACACTATTTTTAGGCTTTTATGTCGATTCACTTGTGGTCATTTGTACGGACACTGAGGGCCCCCACAATGACGCGATCCGAACTTTGCTGTACTGTGGATACCACATCTGGGAACTTTTCTTTATAAGCAACCAATGTCAGTGTGTTCATATAACCACAAGGGGGAACCCACGTCTCACACAAAATTGAGGATAAGCCCAAGACCTTACAAAGAAGTTTGTTTACATATTGAAAAAGAAAACATTACCTATCCTTCCATGAGAGTGGGGTGTTGAAGTCTCCCACTTTTGTTGTGTGGGGATCGATGTGTGGTTTAAGCTTTGTTAATAGTTCTTTTACAAATGTGGGTGGGAAGAAACACTACTATTATTCTGACAAATGAATAATATAGAATTAAAATGACTCCTAATGACTTATTGCTGCACGCATAAATGAGGGCATCTCTCAACCCTCATAAGTGAAGCTTTTTGTACTAGATTGCAATTAAAGAGGCCCACAATTGGTCAATGTGCAGAGAATAAGAGACCATGGAGAGCTAATATATTTGGGCAGCCTCTATTGAACCCCGTTGGCCAATCACTCAAAAGAAGCAATCCATTCCTGGTACTGGGGTTTTCAGTTGCTACAATGTGGTATCTAATTGAAACATTGTCTCACTATGTGCTGGCTACTTCTATGGCAACTTGACACAAGCTAAAGTTATCAAAGAGGAGGAAACCTCAGCTGAGAAAATGTTTTAATAACATCCAGCCATTAAGCATTTTCTTAATTAGTGACTGATGTGAGGGCCCAACCCATTGTTGGCAGGGCCATCCCAGGGCTGGTAGTCCTGGGTTCTATAAGAAAGGAGACTGAGCAAGCCATGGGGGGACAAACCATTAAACAGCATCATCCCTCAGTGGCCTCTGCATCAGCTCCTGCCTCCAGGTTTCTCTGTCCTGTTTGAGTAACTGTCCTGGCTTTCTTCAATGATGAGCTACAATGTGGAATTATAAGCCAAATAAACCCTTTTCTCCCCCCCCCGAAAAAAAAAGAAAAGAAAAAGAAAAGATTTTGCATGATACTCAAATAATAACATTTTAGAATAAAAGAAAGAATATGACATATAGTCAATATATTTTAAGTGTAATATTATTTTATCTAATAATAATGGTAGTCTTAAAAGTCTAATACTTATTTGGTACTATAAAACAAAATATGCAGAAATTGCTGTACAGGGTTTTTATGTTATAATGGATCTTGTTTTTTTTTTTTTTTAAACCAAAGTGAATTAATTGATAACTCAATGTGATATTTGTTATTGGAACCATGTGTAACTTTTTCTAATTTTCTGGGAATAGCAAATAAACATATAAAAGATGGCACTAAGAAATGAATATAGTCCGAAATCCATTCACTTTCCAACAAATATTTACTAACTGACTTGATTCTTAGGAATCAAGAATTAATTTGAAATGTTTTAAACCATATTCTGTTATTACAATTTGGCCATAAATGAAACTGGCTAACATCTAAACAGTAAAATATAAAATATATTTCTTATTATAAAGCTATTCTAATTGATCATGCGATTTTTAGCATATCATTTTCAGTTGTGATTTTATATTTCCTGAGATAAATTCTGACCAAAACTGAGTACTAGTGTTCTCTTCACAGTGCATTTCACATCTGTAAACCAATGCCGTGATGGAAGACACACTTGGAAAGAAGACAAAATTGGACAACCCGAGTACAACAGGTACATGTGTAAGGACTACCACAACTCAAAGGCTGTGTCGGATTGCTTGCTGCTCCTGGCTGTGGGACGGAAGTTTATCCATGCTGACTGATGTCCTGCTGTGAAAGTGTATAAGGACATACAGATTTTTTGGGGGGGTGAGAATTGTAAGGCCATTAAGACCATTAACAGATCATTTCCTGTTCTCTTTCTTCCTGATTTGATAACTGTACCATGTTTGTAAGGGATGTGTCACTGGCCTCAGTGGTGGAGGACGGAAGAGACCCACTACTATGTACAGTATATAGGAAACATGTAGAAATGCGTGGAAACACCTTCTGTTGCTGTAGCCTGTCGGTATCCCCATGGAAGACAAGGAAGAAAAATCGTACTTTGGTTGTCAAGGCTATGGGATTCTGAGAAATGTTGAAAAACGTAATGAAGACGCAGGAATTAGAAGTAAGATAAATAGAAGGAACATGCAAAGGTTCAAGTCTGTCTCAGGGCAGGAAACAGATTGCGACTGCCGTTCTAGGCCCATATATTTCTACTATAAAGGATTAATAACAGGTATCAATTAATTGAGTGCCAGTTACATGACATAGGGCTCTAGTGTATAATCTCATTTTATTATCTTAGGTTTGGTGTTACTATTTATCTTTTGAAACGTTCATTTTTTTTTTCAGTTGCGTGTTCCCTTTCTTATTTGTCTGTTTCTATTCTCTCATTCATAGTTAATTAAATAAATATTCACTAAATAGCTATTTTAAGTCAGATTGTGAAATTATACTTTTAACTTATTCTGTCTCTGATTCCAGAGCTTGCTTTCCCTCTAGTCCATAAAATTCTGTGCTAGGCCAATTTATAAAATTATGTCCAAGATTTCCTAGCTTCTTGCTACAAATGATGTATAATTACTACTCCATGAACATTCTGGGTCTCATTTGTGCTTGTGTTATAAAACAGAGTTGGCTCTACAGTAAGACTATGCTAGTGGCCATGACTTATTACCTTCCTGTGGTTTGTCTCAGTAGGAGAAATCAGAACACAGAGATTCCAGTGGAGGAACTGCCTTCATCCCTGAGACAGAAGATGCTGTGTGGTCCATGTCTAAGTGTAGCTTCCGGGAGATGACAGCTAAACCGTCAATGAGACATCCACCCTACAACCACAAAGACACAGGTTTTGGGAGCAGTTCTGTGCCCTCGCCACCATGCTCTTTCTGTGCCATCAGGAGCCCTAATCTTCTGTAACTATAACCCTATATAAACTCCTGCTTTTAGAAGTTGTCTTGGTCATGGTGGTTGATCAAAACAGGCCCACTAAACAGGCTGGAAATAAAGCCCTGTATTGGAAATGGAGCCAGCTTCCCAGAGACAGTGAGTTCACAGGCCTTAGGAAAGAATCCACTGCTCTGAGTCTGCTAAAACAGCATGATTCCTTACTACATTCTAAAATCTTATCCCTATACCCATGGATAAGAGTAGCTACCACGCCTTGCCAAAGAAACTTTTCTTTACAGCATTAGAAACTATCACAGAAAACCACAATTGGACATAATGCAGAAATGAATGAACTCCCAGGAGGCCAGCACCAATGGATACATGTACATAACTGTACCTGTATCTATGGCTCAGGGAACCTTCAGGAAGAGAGGACATAAAGATTGCAAGAGCCAGAGTACCAGGAAGTCTACTATGAAACAGTCTCTCCTAGAAACAGGTGCATAGCCAGGAGGTGGTGGCTCACACCTTTAATCCCAGCACTTGGAAGGCAGAGGCAGGCGGATCTTCAGCAGTTCAAGGTTAAACTGGTCTACAGAGCGAGTTCCAGGACAGCCAAGGCTGCACAGGGAAACCTTGTCTCAAGAAAACAATCAGTCAAGCAAGCAAGCAAACAAACAAACAAAACAAAAAAGAAAGAAAGAAAGAAAGAAAGAAAGAAAGAAAAGAAAGAATAAGCTGCATTAAAAAGATTTGAACAAAGACCAGTATCAATGGACATCTTAACATCAAAGTGAGAAGATTTTGTGGTGTCCCAACCATAGATGAAGTACCATAGGCAGCTAATAATGGCTAGGAGAAGAATTAGCCTTTCATAGGGGAAAACACCCTCATTGGTTTTCCAGTGTAGAGGGGTCAACCTTGAAAACATATACACAGAAAAAGCGAAACAGACTCAGTAGGCTAAATTTATGTAATAATAATAATAATAATAATAGTAATAATAATAATAATAATATATCAACTTGAGAATTGGGGAGACATACTGTGTAAAAGTTAGGGTAGCTTTGAGGGACTGTAGGGAGAACAGAAAGTGCTATAATTCTACTTCAGCTAAAACCATTCTTTAGACAAGACAACCAGCTAATATTACTGAAACAATTTCCTGTGAAATAAAAATTCCACTTCCTATTGAAATGCTGGGAGCTGAATTCTATGGGTGCTATTTAGAGAAAGCTTGTGTTTTTCCTTCTTGTTATCCCAGCTAGCAGCTGATTCTACACTTCGCCCAGAGCCTTGATAAACTGTTGCGCTAATGTACTTTTCATCCTGTGATGCTCAGGCACTCTTCGGGGCTTCCCCACCACTTCCTAAGTAACAGCATCATGTGTAATTGATCGAGCGCCAATTTGCTGCCAGAAAAGTTGGTGTCTTTGGGTTTTAATTTCAACCCTCCATTACATAAAGTGGACACATACAGTTAAAAGCCTGTGGAAAATATAATTATGAACTATTTATGGGGAAAAATGATAGAGAATCTTGGGAAAATAAGGGGGTAGAATATCTTCCTTTTGTAGATAAGAAAGTTCAGAGTGTTGGAGTAACAGTCTGCCTACTCAGCTAACAGGAGGTGAGTTCATGTTTCTCAAAATCTATTAATTTCTCCCCCATAAGTCCAGTATTTAGAATGCTCATAATAAACTCAGTGATCCTACATGGAAACGGAGGCTCATTAAGTTGTTAATATTCATCCACTTAAACATTGACTGGAATTTTTGGCTTCTGTTTAGGCATAAAACCTGTGAAAATCATTGCTTACATCTGACTAGCAGGAAGAAAATTATAAATCCTCTTGAATGTAATGTACACCTTAGGTTATAAACTGAGATGAACTTGAAGAAAGGGAGTTATTGATATGTAAAAAGATACAAGCCATGCCCAATGGTATGCACAGAAAGTCACAGATTGGCCATAAGGCTGAGTAGCAAGGTTGTGAGAAAGTTAAGGTAAAAATTTGAAAGAAAATTGATAAAAGTGGAGCCGGGTAAAGTGCGAGAATATAAAATGCATGGACTGAAGACATCAGGGCAGTTTGCACCTTTTTGATAGATGCTCTCTGCATTTCTCCACTGGATCTCACAGGGAAGGCTAGTGGCAGGTGACACTAGTGACATCTGAAGAAGGAAGGAAATCACACCCGAGGGGGAGTCAGGAGGGCCATCTGACATGTCTTTCTTGGAAAGCAGTTTTAAATCATAGTCAGTAAACCTCACAAAACACCGTTTGAGGGTGTTTGAGGCTGCATAAAGGAAAATGCAGTCTGCACTCTAGAAGGAGCGAAAAATCCGAATCAGATCACAAGGCACCTTACTGGGTAAGGTAGAGATGACATACAAAGTCTCACGATACAGCGATGTTAGCTCACTTCAGAAACCCTACCTCTGTCTACACCATCATCTGGTAAGCATCTCATAGCAAGAGTCACAGGATTTGTCTGGGCAGACCAAAGAAAACAGCACACAAAGCTACACTGGGATATGATCAGGACACTGGAGGCATCAGAAAACCTTTTCTTGGTGATATGGTAAGAACTGTTAGGAGAAGTTTGGCAATATGGATAGCAAGGTGGAGAATTTCAGCAGAGATGGAAACTTTAGCCAAAGACAGTAATGCAGATGAAGAATAACACTCACTGACTTTGCAGTAGTAGACTTTAGGTGACTGAGGAAAGAAAAAGTAAAGTTGAGGCCAGCTCAGCGTGTACTGGCCACATTGAAACCAAAAGGGAGGAGAGTGAGAATGAATCACCAAATACCATCAGACCATCACAACTGTGATGTTGAAGAGAAAAATAAGCATTAATTATGAAAGAGATAAGTCATCTCGATCATGTGTACAATGGTATGATGTCACGAGAGGGATCATTGTTTGGGGTTTTCCTTGAAAACCCCAGAACCTTGTCTAGTAATGTGAAAACAGTTGTCAAATCCCAAACAGTCATTGTATGAAATCCACTAAGAAAACTCTTCAACATCTGATATCTGACAAAGGTCATCAAAATTAAGCTGAGAAATCATCTTAGGAAAAAAAGACTAGGGGCACATGATGACCAAACATAATTTGTGGAGCCTGGGTAGGATCCTAAGGAATTATAGATCAATGTTATTTCAGTCTTGGTTCATTTATGATAATAAAATACACAACATCAATTTAAGATGTTGAAAAAAAAGGGAAAACCAAGTGTCAGCGATGTGGAGGGAAGACGATCTTTTCTTTAGGACACTAACATTCTCAATATTGATAATAAAAAATTGTCATAGAGACTTAGAAATCTAGCCTATGATTCTGAGGCACAAATGGTTTGTATTTCCTCATGAAAGAAGAAGACTGGTGACATTAGAAAGCCCCAGATTATTGTCTGAACATGAGATGCCTGTCATGCACTCACGGTAAGAAGTTTAGTCCCCAAATTGTGGCATATTTTGAGAACATCTAGAACTGAGGTGAGATTGTGCTAGGGGAACTGTGTTAACGCGGTCCCTAGGGATGATGTTGCTGGCTGCTTCCTGTCCTGCTCTCTTCAGTTTCCCTTTGAGTAAGAAACATGTAGGTTCCCTACCATATGCTTTTACTACCATCATGCTTTGCTCCAATGTGTGGGACTAAGTCACATGGACCGAACCCTTTGAAACCTTTGCTAAAATATATCTTTTCTCCCTTAAATTGTTTGGTTAGTTATTTGCTAACGCCAACAAGAAAAATCAGTAACTTAGTGCTGCAAAGTAGGGTCATTGCTTTTTTAAAAAATCTAATCTTGATACCCTATGAGCATATACAGGGGGAAGAGGTCCCCCTCAGTCATAGGGGAGGGGAGTAAGGGGAAAATGGGAGGGAGGGAGGACTGGGAGGATACAAGGGATGGGATAACAATTGAGATGTAATATGAATAAATTAATTAAATATATAAAAAAATCTAATCTCATGGTTTTTATAATTACTTTTATGACAAAAACTTGGAAGATTTTTGGAGGTGAAAGTTAAAGAATTCTAGAATGTTGTAAGCAGAAATTGCTTAATTATACTAATGGGAGTTCATAGATCAGAATACTGTTACAACTTCAGATGTTAAGTAGAATAGTGGATGATCTGGGGTTTTTTGATATGGAATATTCCCTCTGTCAGACTATTGCTTTCTGATATTTGGCATCCCTAGAAAAGCTGGCCCTAAGATTTATATTTAGTTTTCTTTTGTAGCACCTGCTAATAGAAGCTAGAGAGTTTTTTAACTTCATTTTAAAAATTATTTAATTAATTTATTCAGATTACAACTCATTTGTTATCCCATCACTTGTATCCTCCTGTTCCTCCCTCCCTCCCACTTTCATCCTATTCCCCTGCCTTAGGTCTAAGACTGAGGGGGACCTCCTCCCCCACTATATGGTCATAGGCTATCTTGGTAGCCTGCTTAATTATTCTTTGAGTGTCACCAGAAGAAAAATATAAAATGTGGAATTAGGCCACATCATAAAGGGTCCCGTGGATAATAAAATAATAATTTAAACAGAACTGCTATGATTTGTACAGCTCCTTTTTGAATGTTTTTAAAAACAAGAAAAGCTAGTGTATTAGTGTAGGTTCTCTAGAGTAACAGAACTTATAGAATGAATATGTATATATAAATATATATATATATATTCACTGATTATTTGCATTTTCCAGGCATATCTTTCTCATTTTCTATATACTTTAATCATAGGCTCTTAGGGATCATATCTGCCTCTCTGTCTTCTTTTGGATCCTTCATGTGGACTAGCCAGAGACCCCACGTCCATTGTGTCATGAACTTAAGTGACTTAACGAGTTGCTGCACAAGCTTGCACAAGTGAATTAAGGAGACAGCAAGAGCAGCAAGAAAGCTCATAGATACGGGAGGGGTGTCTTATCCTGCCATTCTTTGTCCACACTTTACTTTTATAAATTATTTGTCGATCAAGAATATACATTGTTAAACAGTTAAATAGTGATAAGTGTGTTGTGTCTCATTTGGCAGTGCTGAAGTTCCAAGGACAGGAAGTATTTTGTGTACCTGTTTGAACACATTCATTTGATTAGTGGAGTTCAGAGGAACACAGAGTAATCTCTCCAAGTCCTGTGTTCAATATATAAGAGGCCATGGTTTTTGGACTTTGTGCAAGATAAAATGCCCTGTCAAAATCCTATTGAACTTTGAGGAAACTTCTTGCCTGGCTCCTTTCTCTTTGATTATGAATCGCTCATTTCTTATCGATCAGAATATGACCTTAGCGTATGAGTTATTGTTTTTCTTGCATCCAAAGTCACTTTCCTGTTTAATTTTAAGTCACTTTTTCCTCATTAAAAATTGATATCATACTTACTAGAAAATTCCAATTACAGCACATAAGAAATTGTCCAGTACAGAGTAGATGCAACAGTAACACAGCAGATCGATTGCATCTGTCTTTGAAGTTTCAGAAAGCCTATGATCTTACTGTTATACTATATAATAATCATTGTGAACATAAATCATATGTGCCTTGGAGAAAAATATGAGCTTTGAGCTTTCTAATTATTTGATTACTATTTGTATGAGGATTTACAGCCTAGCTTAGTTGTATAAAGTAATATTTGTTCTTTTAATATCAAACATAAAAATGTTTAAAAGATAATGTGGGTATAAAAACTGAAGTTAATATGTATTGAATTTTTATATTTTATAATTACATCTGTTATCTCTATCATCAATTATCATTAAAAGACAATTCATGTTTGAGTATGATATTAATTATTATCTGACAAAGGGGATGTTGAACTGAAGGGATCTTGAGCTGGTTAAGTGTCCTGGCTTAGGCAGGCAGACTCATTCCAATCAATGAGACCTTAGGAATGGAGACTTCTTCCCACCAATGGACAAAGAAAGTGATTGTTATAATAGAAGGAGGATCAGAGAGATGCAGTCTGGGGAGAAAGTGTCCCACTTCGAGCAATCCCACAGTGAATGAGTGCAGTGGTAGAATATAGAGCACAAAACTAGCAAATGTCATAAACGAGGTATTTTCTTCCCACTGGAGACATGTACTAATAATCATCACATTATGGTGTGTTCTAATAAAGATCATGTGGAAATACAAGCATGGAGAAGTCGAATAACTTACCAAAAAGATAGAATTGAGTGGAATTCAATTATTTCATAAAAATATTTGTGGTATTTAGTGCATACTCATGTTTTTGATCTTTGCATTGACCAAAAAGTTTGTTCTTATTTACTGCTATGCTGAATAGGTGTGTATGTGTGTGTGTGTGTGTGTGTGTGTGTGTGTGCGTGTGTGTGTGTGTGTGTATACATATTTAACCTAACACAAGCTAGGGTCATCTGAAAAGAGGAAACCTCAATGAAGAAACTGCTTCCATCAGACTGGCCTGAAGGCAAGCCTGTAGAAGTGTTTTCTGGATTGATGATTGAAGTGGGTGCATCCAGCCCACTGTGGGCAGTTGACTGCAAGGCCCAGAGGGAGCCAGTCAGCAGCTTTTCTCCAAGGCTCCAGGTCCAGCCTCTAGAGCCTTGCGTTCTTGTCCTGACTTCCCTTGATGACTGACCACAAGCTGTAAGATGAAATAAACCCCTTCCTCGCTGTGTTCTTTTTTTTTTTTTTACGAGATTGCACAGTAGGTTTATTTTCATTGTGACTATCATTATATGTGTACCAAATAGCAACCTTAGATGCATGAATTCTATTTACAAATCATTATCATAAATGTATTATAAGTAAATAATATCTGAAAATTAACAGAAAGTTATTGTTTTTTGTTTTTTTTTTGTTTTTTGTTTTTTGTTTTTTTGTTTTTTTGTTTTTTGTTTTTATTTTATTTTTAATTAATTTATTCTTGTTACATCTCTATGGTTATCCCATCCCTTGTATCCTCCCATTCTCCCCTCCCTCCCATTTTCCCCTTATTCCCCTCCCCTATGACTGTTCCTCAGAGGGATTACCTCCCTCTGTATGTTCTTTTGGTTGTGGTGTACATCACAGAAATATCAACCTAATCTGGACAATTTCTAAGCAGCGTATTTTCGTAGAAGCCTTCTCAATTGCAGAATCTCTTCCCCTAATATTTTTTGAGTTTCCCTCTCTAAATATCACTATGTTTCTAAAAAATACTCAAATAAGATTAAATGATACAAAGATGGTTTAAATAAAATGTGTTAAGAGTATCCATTCATCCATCTATCAACCCATAAATCAATTATATCACTGATGCCACCATCTGTCATTTTGTCATCTTCAAATAATGATTGAGACACCTCTTGCTCTAATTTGAAAAGTGTATTTATTAACTAGTGATTAAATTCTAAATTCTAGACATTTGGATACTGATGGGCTAAGATGGCAAACATTAGTTGTAAAACGTAGCAATCATTATCCTTTCAGAAGGCCTAATTTTAAGAAAACAACATACAACATCCCCTATGAAGACAAATAAAAGTTTACAGGCTTCCTTCACCTAATGCATTGCTTTGAAGAAGTCCTTGGTTATTTAAAACACAGGGCATGGGGTCCAGCCTGGGAGCTTTGTGGCCTTTTCCTGCTCTTCTTTGTCATGATACTCGTTTTATGTTTTCTCTCCTTGTGTAAATAGTCTCATCTCTAGAAATATATTCTCAAAAGCCTTGTTAAGTAAACAAGTTTAAAGGAGGATCAGTTTTTGAAGCCATTCTTCAAGAGACATAGGGAAAATTTTAACATGAATGATTGAAGAAACCCTTAGAAACTAGCACAGAATTCCTCAACAGACAAGGCAGAGGAAGTTCCAGAGCAGAAGGAAGTGCTAGGCCTGGAATCTAGTTAGGACCGTTGGTCATGAAGACCCTTGGCTCCTTTGAAAGACACAGCATCAAGCTGTGTAGACATGAACAAAACCAACAGTGTATCTCAATATTCCAGCCACCTGCTTCCTACATTGCCTCACATTACCCATTCCAATCTGAAAATAGCCCATAAGGACTGAATTGGGTGCGCCAAGTCAACAATGGAGTCAGAGTAAAGCAATAGGCAGCTCTGGATAAGAGGCATATGGGGAGTTTCCAACATGAAACATATTCAAACGATGCTTCAGATGGTTACACTTTATTTCATGTTAATAAAAGGAGCCGTATATATTAAGGCATAGTCTTCTAATTTGAACTTTAGGAAAGTGCTAGGATATACTTTTGGCTGGTGAAGTTTCCCTCTGTGTTGATATGGACCTGTGGTAAGCTGTGAACCCTCGCACAGAACATCCCTGTTAGTACATGTGTTCTTGGTTTCCATCCATCAAAAACTAAGCCATTCCCTGGTCATGTTGTACCTAGTTACAGTGGTTCAGGAGTACACTCCATCTCTCCAAGGCTAATCAGATACAGGACACGAGAAGGTTCAAATGCCTTATAGAAAGGATGCCAGGAGAAGCCCCCCTTCCCCAGTATCTATGAGCTTTCTTGCTGCTCTTGCTGTCTCCTTAATTCAATTGTGAAAGCTTGTGCAGCAACTCGTTTAGTCACTTAAGTTCATGACACAAATGGACGTGGGGTCTCTGGCTAGTCCACATGAAGGATCCAAAAGAAGACAGAGAGGCAGATATGATCCCTAAAAACCAATTAACGTATACAGAAAATGAGAAAGATATGTCTGGAAAATGAAAATAACTAGTGAATACATATATTCATTCTATTATAAGTTCCCTTCTAATATTTGTTAGTGTTTATTTATACAAAACTAAATCTTGTTTAAAGAATGAATCTGTGGGACACTTTGAATAAATGGAAGCCTTTGAGGAATTGCCCTCACACAGATGGACTCAGAAAAGTTATCTATCTATATATTTTAAGAAAAAAAATGAGCTTTTGTACCATGCACACGCTTAACCACCAGATGTCATGTGAAGTCCAATACATGGTTTCTTCTCTGCGTAATGTTGTCAATGGAGGAGTTTATGAAATTCACAGGGAAATTCTTACAGGATTTTTATAGCAAAAACTAGCTTTGTCATTGCCATTGTAAGCTTAACAAAAGTTAGTCTGTATTTTAACACAGGGGGCCAACTAAGTGGACATGGCCAAGTTTGTATCTTATTCTTAAATACAATAGTTTCTGATTCTTTTCCCATTGAGTTCTAGCACCTCATTGTTTAGTATTTGTGTTATTCCTAAATGTAGAGTGCAGGGATCATTTAGAGTCTTTTTCATTGACACTGGCCTTGTCCCTTTGATAAACTCTTTATAGTATTTTTAAAAATTCACAAAGTTTTATGAATCTTTTTTTTAGTTTTATGATTCTTATACTGAAAATCACTACTATTCACCATTAACTTTGATTAATAAATACAATGAATTTCTTCCTCAATTGCACAGGAACCCATCTCAATCTGCCCTGTTGCTACTCACATCTTACTTAAACTTACATTTCATGCTATATTGAGATGGGGATTTTTAACGTTGAAACATACTTTGCTCATTTTATATAAGTAATAGATGATCTTTGACTTTGCCACCAGCTCCATAATGTTCAATCTTTATGTTATCCATATATTATATCGATGCTGTCACATGTCTTTTGCAGGTCTCAAACATCTTGGTAGGCATCACCAGACTCAATACTGGTTTTCTTCTTATTGTTGTTTTATTTTTATTTTTTAATTTTTTGCTTTTTGATGCTCATCTATCTATAGCTACTCTGAGTGTCTGGACAGATTTTTAGTAAATCTATTCCAAAATACACAGTTCATATCTGGTTTGAATCACCACACAGCTGGTGAATAAATAAACATGGGAGAACAGATGAGCCTTGCTAAGCAGATAGAGGTTGGAATGTCAGATGTTTAGAATGTTAAGTATTCATTTTCTTATATTTATTAAGAATTTCAGAGTTAGAGAGCATCAGTGACTTTACTGCTTTACAAAATGAGGCCTTTGTTTTAGGTCAGAGGTTTCCTACCAGAGGACCCCCAGAATAAATGAACACCCTAAAAGCACTGATGCCTGATACTCCCCTGAGAGTTTTAGGCTAATTTTTTTCTCTCAAACTGGCCAGGAATCAAGGGATTCTGATGCAGTATTTTTTCCTGTTAATTAATGGGATTTTGTGTTCAAGATTTTCCCCCGTGTTTTGTTAAATAGCATTCATTCAAATTCACCAGATGTAGACTGAAAGAGGATGAAGTTAAGAAGGCCCTTCCCCCTCTCTGCTCTTTGTTTCTGTTGGCACCACTCTAGAGACAGGCCTTGCACTCTGGAAGGAATGGCCTTAGCTTCCAGGTTTTATTGGCACCTCTGAATTAATGGTATTCTCCCTCTGAATTTCATGCCTACAAACTCCTCATTTGATTTCCCAGGACATTCGCACTAATGGGTGGCAACCTTAGCACATAGGTCTGGCGGCCATAATGGAACGCAACAGGCTGGGTGACTTTGATTACAACAATTATGGAACCTAGAAGTTCAAAGTAATGGAATCTTCTGAGGACTGTGTTTGTGGCAGCTTGTGATAGTCATCTTCCTGCCATTGCCACCTCAGAGCTGTAGTGATATGTACACACATTTTGCCACCTATCAAGTCATATTGCATCAGAGACCCACCCTCATGATTTATTTAATTTATCCTTAGCTGCCTTTTCAAGTGTCCCATCTTGAAATAGAGTCACATTAGGGGCTTTTATATATGAATTTTGAGAGATTGGTTTCACAACAATGACTTCTACTGGGCATGATAACAAATCCTGTGGGGCTTTTTCTACAGGTTCCCCCAGCTCCACCACCAGGTGGGAACAGCCCAGGCTTAGATGTCTGAGTCACAGTTCTCTGAGTTGTAATCTTCTGATCTTCCCCACACCATTTCTGTTGTGTCTCCTGGTTGTAATGGTGGTGGCTGCTTTCTTTGTTTACAATTTCATGTTCAATTTTATTTTTCCCAGGACTGTTACCATCCGTCAACACTGCCTGTCAACACCTTTCAACAGCCAGTTTCACATTGAACCTTGTTCTGTGAAATGGCTAATGTGGTTTCTACTTGCAGGCTGGTGACAACCTGCAGCAAAATCTGTGAACTAGCCTTATGAGTCTAGATGAAGGATCATTTAGGTAGCAAGTGTATAGAATGCTGGGACAATGTGTCGGCCATGAGTGCTGCTGATGAAGGAGCCACGAAATGTAGAAAAACACCTTTGCCTGCATTTCAACCTCAAAAGGGAGTTAATGAGAAAGTTGGAGATGTGTAGCATGACGATTTTCTATTCGGTGGTTTATGATTACCATGGGTTTAGGAGGATTAAGATCTAAACTGGAGAGAACAATGAGGAAAAATGGTGCCGTTTGTTTGGAGGGTGGTTCATTATGGTGAAGGCCATAATCAGTTCATCTACGAATAGACTTTCATAGTGAAGTACATTAAGTTTGTACATAATATAGTTGATGTAAGATGACAGAGGAGAAAGCAGTGAGTGACTGAAACAGTAAAGTTTCTACTTATAGAAATGGAGCTCTCTTTCATTAAGGCATAGAACAGGCAACAGGAACTGTGGCTTTAGCATGCTAATTTCAAAACATAAGGTGGCATTAGACAGCTGTATTTTAGGTTTGAAATTCAGAGTAGAAGTCTCAGACAGGGTTGTAGGTTTGAGACAGGTCATACTAGAGAATAAATTTAAATCCATTAACATGGATAACATTATCTAGCATGGATAAAACTGAGGGATGGAGGAGCTGGGTAAACCTCATTATGAGATGAAAGGACATCCAAGAAAAGAGGAGAGAGACTAGCAGAAGGGAGCATGCAGGAAGCCACCAGTGAAAGAATTTCCCAAGTGATGTTGTGACATTCAGTAGCAAAGGTTCTGATAGATCTATTGAAAGATGAATATAGCAACTCAGAGGTCACACATGATCTTTACAAAGAGCAGCTTTTGTGGAGTAGAAGGTCTGAAGTCCATTTAGGGGCTGGATTAAAAACAATGGAAGGAGATAAATTGCAGCCAGAGAGCATAAAGAACTTAGGAAAATCTCCTCTCTTTTCTTCTCCCTTTCCTTTCCCTTCCTTCCCCTCCCTTCCTCTTCTATCTTCTTCTATTCTCCCCTCCCCTCCCCTCCCCTCCCCTCCTCTCTCCTCACCTTCCTCCCCACTCTTCAGTAATTGCTCAGTCCATGAGGTTGGATGTCTGAGCACCTTGGAACTGGTACTGAAAGCCTTGTGGGAGTAGAGAATTTATATTTCATGTAAAGGTGCAGCTTGATCAGCATCATTCAGAAGCCCAGGGAAGTCGGTTCTCACATCTGTAAAGGAAAGCTACAGTAGCAGCAACAGGATGGATGAATCTTCTAGTAAGAGTGAAGGCCAGAAGGCAAAAAAGCAAGGACCTTCTCACTTTAAGTAGTCTGATCAGAAAAACAAAAACAAACAACAACAAAATCCTCCTGTAGAAGTTCTTAAGACTTGGGAATTTGAATACTTGGTCCTCAGTTCCTGGTGCTGTTTGAATAGGTTTGGAAGGTATGGCCTTGTGGGGGCAGTATGTTATGTTAGAGGGATTCTGCTTGAGACTTTAAAGACTCACACCATCCTTTTGCTCTTTGTCTTACTTGGTTTTTAAGATGTGAAGCCTCAGCTTCCTCACTCTGCCATCATGGACTCTAGCTTTCTTGAACAACAAGCACAAATAACCGTTTTTTCCTATATGTTGTCTTGATCATGGTCTTTCATCATAACAACAGAGAGGTAACTAATGCATGGTAAAGGCAGTAATATGATTTCTAACATGTGTGCTTACTTGCCCTATGACGTTTTTGGTAAGTTAATGGTTATCTACATTTTTTAGATGTGTCATGGAAGAGCTAAAAATGACATAAAGCCCCAAATATTACATAACTAATAGGTAATTATCCAGGGACTATACCCTAATCATTGGGTTCTAGGATCTCTCTCCTAGAATAGGGGATTATAATGTAGAAAAGCAAAAGCAGAAAGTGGGTGATAACTTTATTATTTCTCACATATTAGAAATATTCATTAATTTGACTTTTCTGAATATGGGACATTTTTAAATAGATTCTAGCCTTTTATCTTATTTTATGGACTTGATTCTATACTTGATATGAAGTCATTTTTATTTCTTTTTCTTCGCCCTCATCACCTGCTCTCAGCTACCGAAATCAATATATTTAACAACATGATCTCTGCAAAGACAAACTCAATTCCAAGACTCAATAGAATCTCTTGTGTGATTAAATAATAAAATCAAATTCTCAACAGCTTTGTCCCAGGCCTGTGCATTTTCATCCGTTCAATTTATTAGGTCTGTATGGCAGACAGGGTCACCACAAATGCCCCCAGAGAAACGAGGAGAGGAGTTGACATTCACCTTAGAATTTAGAGACGGTTTAGCCTTTAAAAGGACACATTTTATACTCCCACTTTATATGCAAAACACTGCAAAGGTTACCTGAAACAACAATGGCATTTGCTACTCCTAGAAGCTAAGAAGAAAAAAATAAGATGCAACATGACGTTGGACATTTAGTGTTACAGAGTAATTCTGGAAAATTACAGCCTTTTGATATGCATAGATACGGTACAGTGCCCAAGGCCAGAAATAAAAACCAAAAGAGATCACTAAAAACCTTTAAAAGGACATTCATGGGAAGAGTTTTGTGTACAAAAGTGCGATTGAGAAAAGAGCATCTTAGAGAAGACTGATTCTCAAGGCTACACTCAAGCTGTTGAGAACTCTAGAGTATCGGCAAGGCAAAAGCAAAGCTAACTTCCTAAAATATTTTGAGGGTAGGTGATCAATGGAACCAACAAGTAATTGAATGTCATAATATCTGTTATGAATATCATACAGGACATAATTTATTCATATATATATGTATGTATAATGACAGCAATAAAATTACCTGTCAGTAGTTAGTAATTTATTCATCAAAATGGCTAGTAGTAATCAAAGTCAGGAGCTGATTCTTTAACAGTAACAAAAATTATTTTTAAAAAAAATCTCTGGAAATAATGTCTATGGGGTTGTTATGCACTAGGTATTTTATAGCCATATATTGTTATTATTAATATCAATGTATAATTATATAATTTAATATCCATTTATAATGTATAATGTCCTTAGAATTTATAGTAAAATATATTTAATTATTTAATAATATATTATTAATTCATAGTCACATAAGTAGTATATATATATCTATAATTTGTAATATACTTATAATTTATAATAACATAAAATTATTTGAATGATGATGACATTTATTTGAAATGTTTCCTCTATTGTGAAGTAGTGTAAAATTATAGGATGAGATGAATGGGGCTTAGAGGACTAAATTCCTGATGCAGGGGGCCAGTGTTGAATAGGTAAGTATACTCCAGGCTTCTCTGAGTCAGAGATCTTGTGATTTGATGCTTGCTTTGAGAGGTGTTTCTGTGGTCCACTGCTGTGCTCATTCATGTTCTGTGGATTCTTTGGCATTCTATCATCCACTCCAAGCTATTCATCTTGGCTTTACGTCCTCTGCTTTATCCGTAGGTGATTCTACCTCATAACAGGTCTGGTCTCCAGATACAACATTTCTATTTACTGCACCCAGACAGACATACTCATAACACTTCACAAGCACACTCTGTTTTACCTTTTACATTTCTTGTAAAGGTGCAACTTAATCAGCACCATTGGAAAAAGTCTAATTTGTAACATCTTTGTACAAATATGATTTGCAGACTGTGCAGTTGCCCAGTAGAAAATGTTCTTTATGATTCAGATGATTACAGACAGCATCCTTTGCAGGTGCAGATGATGATGTCAGGTGCAGAGACACTGAAGAGCTTCCTCAGCACACTCACGGAACTAATAGTGATGAAGCTGGGTTTGCTTGAGAGCTGCCTCTCTCTGTCTGCATTCTTCAAAATCGGTGCTGCTCAGAAAGTTCATGTGAAGTTGGAAGACAGAAGTGTGAGAGTGCCCGTTATTCTTGGAAACTTTCCCAAAACTTACAAGAGAGGAAGATGGCCACAGAGGTCTCTCTTTGGGGTCACTTATTTCTTTAACTCTCGATACTGTTCACCACAGCACCCCAGGGGCACTGGCTTCTCCATAAACCTGTCTTTTGGGGTTCACTATCTGAAGCTGGCAGGACATGCCCTGAAATTCCATCTCTAATGGAGTCTAATGTATGCCTTCATATCTCTAACCTTCTTCTCTAACTTTCAGACTGATGATTTTTTGTTGAGTGGATCTCAGTTGACTCACCAACAAAACAAGAATGTTAATAATTGGTGAAATGGGATGTAATGTGTTAATAATTCACAGATTGAATTTATATAATTAAAAGTTAAAACACACCTAATCTCTTTTTTTAAAAAAAAGTGTTTGCTAAGGTATTAATCAGTTTTTAAAAAATTAAAGTAACAGAACTTATAGGATGAATATCTATCTATCCATCTATCTGTCTATCTATCTGTATGTCTATCTATCTATCTACCTATCTATCTATATGTGTTTATGTGTATGCAATTATGTGTTTGCATGATTGTGTTTGTGTATATGTTTGATGTAGATAGTTAGATAGATTGATATATAAATAGATGATAGATAGATAGATAGATAGATAGATAGATAGATAGATAGATAGGGAATTTATTAGAATGACTTATAAGCTAATCCAACAATGGCTGGCTGTGAATGAAAAGTGCAAAAATCCAGTAGTTGCTTTGTCCATGAGGCTGAATGTCTCAGCTGGTCTTCAGTTTACAATGAAATCTCAAAAAGTTGGCTGTAGTGCCAGTGAAAGACTGTACTTGCTAATGCAGTAAGAGCAAGCAAGCAAGCAAGAGCAAAGGCTTCCTTCTTTAATGTCTGCAACATAATTTCCATCAGAACACGTGGCCCAGGTGGTATTTCCCAGCTCACATCATTCAATTAGAGAGTACTCCCTGCTCAAG
This sequence comes from Acomys percivali, assembly GCA_907169655.1. Lineage (NCBI taxonomy): Eukaryota > Metazoa > Chordata > Mammalia > Rodentia > Muridae > Acomys > Acomys percivali. The sequence goes on along the minus strand of OU015747.1, from coordinate 8,169,172 downwards.
AGATCTGGACTAAAGGCATGTCTTCCTACCTCAAAGATCCAGATTAGAAGTGGACCTTCCTACTTCAAATTAAGCAAAAAGTCCTTACAGGTGGTGCCCTCGATTTTCGAGTTTATTTAACTCCAGATGCAGTTAAGTTGACAACTAAGAATAGTCCTCATACCAAATGATAGAGAATATATGTAGGACATGACATTTTGGAATTTGAATGTCACAAATGTTTCTGTAAGTGGTCTACATTGGATTTGGTTGATTCAGGAAGTGATAATCTGCCGTGACCAAGAGGAGTTGAGACAGGGCAGCTCAGTATTAGACCCTCAGGCAACTTAGATTTTGCACTTAATAAAGATGATGATAAACCTAGTGATGAAATTTTGATGCATTGTGTTTTCAGTCATAACTGTAGGACATAAAATATTGCTCAATTAAAATTAATGAGGCACAAATTGTTTTCTTAGTTGCCTAAGGATAACATGTCAAATATTGTTATGGTTCCAGAAAAATTACTCATTGTGGTTTCAAAAAGATAAAACTATATATTCTACTTCACCAAACACCATGGTTTAATTAAATTATTTATGATCATATTATTTTTGATTTAATGTACACATTAACTTTTATGAACATGTAAGGAATTTGCAAACTATATTTCATATAAATTATGCTTAAATTAGAAATAGTCTGTCTTATACATTTTAAATATATTATTCATGTGCAGCTCACACATTTTAAATCTATTTTAAAATAAATTTGTCATTATAAAATAGATTTAGATTTACCTAAGAATTGAGAAAATAAAAGAGAAATTTTATGTAGTATTCCATGCCTAGTTTTTTATTGATTGAGTGTCACATTATGCACCCAAATTCCAAATTAAGAGGAGTTGTACATACTAAGTTATAAGACTGTGGTTAGAAGACTTGTGTACTAACCATACTCAAGAAATGTTCTGTGTCATGTGAATTGTTGCAGGTGACATGAAAACAGAATTCCTGGAAAATAAAATATGACTGAAAGTTTAAAAAACTACTTTATCCTCATAACCTACATAAATAAATAAACTACTTTTATCCTCATAACCTACATATATCCCAAGCACTCCCTCGGTTTCTCTCCCCAACCTTCCCGTCACTTATGCCGCCCCCCCTCCACTATCCACTCCCTCCAGGCTCTTCCCACCTCCCATGCAAGTCCCACCTTCCACTTCCTGTCCTTCTGCCCAGCTGATTGGCTAAACAGTGCTTTATTGACAATTGCCACATTCACTCTAGTCCATGCCTAGTTTTTCCATTATTAATGTATTAGTATTACACATTAATTAGTCAATACTGACATGTTATTAGCTGGATCCTGAACTTTATTGAGATTTAATTACTTTTAAGTTAATGTTTATTTTATATTCCTAGGTTCTAGTTAGAACACAATGTTATGTTCCATTGCCACATCTCCTTCCTATGGCTGCAATAGGCCACCAGACTTCTCTTTATTTTTATAACTTGATAGTAGTGGTATTTGACCAGATATTTTGTAGAGTGTTTTTCAACTGTAATTTGTCTACTAATTTTCTCTCAAGAAAACTTGTATTGTGATTTTTGTGAGGTAAACCTGCTGCATGATTTTTTTCCTGGAATGACACAAAGAAATGTCTAATTACCATAGATAGGACATTGACAATAGACCAAAGAAGCAATTCTACCAATCTCGAGTTATCTAGTGGGGTCATTGGGGTTACTTATAGGACCGTGGTAGAGGGCTTTTACAGGATCCATAAGACATTATTGGTATGAATATGGGGTAGGCGGTACTTACAGGAGTATGTGTGAGGGAGTACTAGCAAGAACATGGCTGGAATAAGGACAGTTATATCACTAAGAGGCCTACCTCCACACCAACCAGGTCCCTCAAAATAGTAGACCTGGAGCTGTCTGTGCAACTTAACACTCAGATCAATGTGGGTATCTCCTCTTTTCCACAATCAATACTATTTATAGAAGTCAACTAATAACTATAAATAGACATAGATGAAATAATTTTAGCTACAAAATTAACGAGCAGAATTTAATTATAACCCAAAATATATCTTCTGACATACATGAATGACATACAACAGTCACATCTTTCATATGGAAGATTTCAAGAGACCTCTCATTGCTCTTTCACCTTCAGGAGGATGATCCTAAGTCTCTACTGCTAAGTTGGGAGCTACTTGGTAAACGTCGAGTTACACCACATCTTCCCAGTGTTTATCCATTGGAATTTTATCTGCCAACACCTCAGACTGTGGCTTTGTTTGAAAATATAGTTAAGGTGAGATCATAGAAAGGTGAGCCTCTAATGAAATCTGACTGATATGCACAAAACATAGATAAAAATGCAAGGAGGGCTCCCACATAAACATGAAAAGAGAAACAGAAACAATTCATCCACAAATAAGTGAATTACTAAAGTTGGCAGCAAATCACCAGAAGACAGGTGAACATGCTAGAATATGTCCTGCTTCACTAATCTCATGAGACATCAGCACCACTGACACTTTGGCTTGAGATCTTAAGCCCAAATGTGCATCGGTACTATTCTCCCAAGGCTCATGAAATGAATAGTCATCTTCAAATTGGTGGGACTGAGAGCAGATGAAATGTTAGGAGCCGGAACCTGGTGGAAGGAAGCTAGATCATCAGCATCTTGCTGCTGAGGGGTATATGAAGATGCTGACTTCTCTTTTTCTGTCATATCTGGGATTATATAGGTAAATGGCTTTGTTCCTTCCCAGGCTACCCCTAATCTATGTGCTAACTCACACAGTAGGTTCAGTGTTAATTTCCCTGTAAAGCAGGAGAAAGCCTGGTTTCTACCACCTGCCCCATTAGTTAATTGCTCACACTCAACTCACCTTTACAGCAGTTTTCATTTGCTTTCAATCTTCAGGAATATTAAATTTATAAATATTTATTAACCAACTATAAATATTTAAATACACAAATTTTAAAGGATAATGCATTTTATATCCTAGAAATATTTGGAGAATAAATTTATTAAATATTATTTCGTTTGTGAATTATTGTTAATGAGGACAGTGTCCAGTGCCATTGCTGAAGTGCAAGTGACTTTCTGTTTAATGAAGGTTGTTAAGGCATGCATTAGGCCAGTTAGAACAAACAACACAAATATCAGATTCATATTCTCATCAGATTAGCAAATTATAAAATGTGTCTTATTTCTCCCATATATATATATATATATATATAAATATATATATATATATATATAATCACACTACACACACACACACACACAAACACACTTAGACACATTCAGTTTACATAAACTGACACAAATACAACGTCTTTTTATAAACATTACTACAACTACAACAGCCTGGCCACCAGGCTACCTGACTACCTCCAGGTAGCAGAGGTGGGGGTTGCAAGGCTATGTGCTGGGGCATGCAGGCCCACAGCAGTGGGGAAGCAGTCCTATTCCTGTTGGTCTCAAGACAAAATTTTCAGGGTTTGGACACGTCAGAATCTCACTCTTGCTCTGGACTGGCTCCCCTGATCGCACACAAAGGACAGTCCTGCTCTCTGAGTTGGAGCATTTTCCAGTCTCCTTCAAACCTGTAATATCTGTTGATGTTGCTTTGGGTCCTATATTCTACCATATCCTTAAAGGGACATGATTGTTTGTCCTTATAAATATTTAAATTTTAATGTTAGTTTTATTTTTACTGTTATTTGCTATGAAAGGCTTATAACTCCTTGTGTTTTCTTTATTTAAGTACTGGATAGCCATTGGCAGTTTTCCATTTGTGAACCTCTGGGTCTATCAGGGGAGGAAAATAAGAATTGTTTTTACAGAATAAATGGAGTTGTTAATACTGTTTTAAAAGCCATTTTACTCATATCATAATGTTTTCATTATTTAATAAAGATTAAATATCTTAAACTGCATAATTATAAATTATAAAAATTTATTTCTCATAATCTGGAGTCTGGGCTGTCTGAGACCAGGGCATTGGGATTAGTGTCTGAGGGTATGCTATGGTTTGAACCCATATTGTCCTCCAGAAAGTGGAGTGCTGAATGCTTGGTGCCCCTGACAACAGTGGTGTTCAGAGGTGAGAGACCAGTGAGACATCATCGACATGTGATATTCATGACTTTTACAATGTATGATCCACTGAATATCTTAGGTTGTGGAACTACAGAGGTGAGGCCTTGCTGAAGGAAAGTGGTTCCAAGGAGAGTATGTTTTGGCTGTGGCTAGTTCCTTTCTCTCTCAGCTTCCAACCCTAAGCCATCTGCCCCAAACATGTAAATTATTATCTATTTAGAGTGAAGCAATATGATGTACAATTTGAGATACAAATTTATTCATATAAAGATCTATGTGAATCAGAGTCAGAAATATAGTTAAATGCTCTAAGGCATTAGATTCAAAATTTTAAATCTTCAACAAGTATAATATCATGAGCAGTACTATCAAAATCATGCTTAAGCATTTATATAGTAAACTAATGTGTAGATTGTAAGAAATCATGTAACTATTTGGTTGACCAGACTATAAGAAATTACATAAACATTCTGGTTAATCTCACCCATCCTGGGAATCATCAGTTTAGACACAAAAACAAGTGTAGTGACTCCTTACTGACTCTAGCTAGCATCTCATCTGTATCTTTCAGAGGCAGGAAACTCCACCCTGTGCTTTCAAACACAGAAGACAAACACTCCAATTGAATGCACAGTGTCCTCCCACAAGTACTTTGAGGTCAAGTGTATGAATATCTATTTAAACCAGTGATTCTTAGGAACCAATTTTATACAGAGAAGACTTTCCATTTAATTTTTGACAATGACAATAAAGGAAAAAATATAATACAGGAATAGCCTACAATGTTGGGAGTAAGAAGAACATGTTTCCTGTTTAATAATTACTGAATAAAAATAAGTGTGTCCTCTATCTTACTTGCTGTTCAGGATGTTCCCCCTGATTTTAAATTACTTATTCATTCAAATATGGTTTGTTTCTATTATATTTTTGGCAGCTTTCTATACAGTATGATTAAACTAGGAGACTAGTATTTCTTTCCTTTAAAAATAATTTAGATAAATTTGTTTTCAGAGCACATGTGATTTTCCTTGATTTTTTATTGAAAAGAAGTCATCCTAGTTAGTTTCCAAGGACACCAAAAATTGCTGGTTGAATAGCTAGTCATTTCTTTTATAATGAAAAAAAGACAGAAGAGAGATTTCCTGGAGAAATGAATCACTGTGAATGGTGAAAGTAGTTTAAAATATTTCTGTTGAACTATTTGGAACATGACAGAGACCAAACAAGATTATAGAGCAAAATGAATTGATATAAAATACATTAAAGGGACTTCACATTTTTGCCTTTGACACAATTGAATTTGCTGTGGAAATAGTCTCTTCTAGCAAAAAGACTGTTGTAATATCATGCTGTGTAGAACTGGGTTCTCCCTGTACTGTTCCAGGCCTGAAGATAGACAGAACATCCCTCCCCCTTTTATAAAATAATGTCTTTATATTATTGATCATTCATGGGACTCTTCTTATTCGGGCAAATCTCAGGATTCAGGCTAACTGTTTTAATATGTAAAATAAGATAGAAATCCTGGAACTTAAAAGGAATTCTGAAAGAACAAGCTATTACTTTAGGGAAAGACAATTATCTTTGGAAACTGTATCAGTTCCAACTTCTCCCCAAGAACTGTTGTGTATTTTACACTCCAGTCTTTGATACCTCAAACACGTAGTGAATGAAGCAAATGTGAATGGAGGCCATTAGGAAAAGAAAATAGATCAGATTGTATTCTGGACAAGTGTAGAGTAGTATTGCATACTGAATCTACTGTGTTTATTTCAATTAGAAGCACGGCATATGCTCAATCTTTAAAGCAAGATACATAGACTAGTGTCTACCAATATCTCAGCTTGACTTGATTCTAGATATAAATGCAGATGCTGCTTGAATGATATTCTGCAGATGTCACTGCTGTCATAATTAGTCTAATTCAAATAATAGAGATAGTTTAAATGATGTGTGTGGGCCTAATTTAATCCTCTGAGAGGCATTAGAAAACTTATGATAAAAACAGATATGCCAGTAGACAGAAACTTTGGCACAAGCCACCATGTTCTAGCCTGTTCCTTCTGATAACCTGGCCAACAAATGTTGGTCTTTCCCATTTGAGTCTTATGATGAGATAAGCCAATTTCTTGAAACATATCTCACCCAGTATCTTCTGATTCTGATTCTGAGCATAAGAGAACCTTTCATAGCTCAGGGGCACATAAGATACCATTCATCAAAGATCAACTTGGGACAGTGGCTCCAAGTTCATTGTTCTATTAAAATAAAAAATAATGTGAAGACTCTGCTGAGCACATACAAATTGAGAGAGGACTTCATTGAAAATTATTACAGAAGAATATGGGCTTAGGGGTCATGAAATTTTTCTGTCTCTTCCTGTATGACCACGTTAAGTAAATATTTCCTTTCTGATTTTCACTATTACCAGTGTTATTTTAATACTCTGACAGATGATGCATGCTCAAACAGGGCCTATTGGGGTACAGGCTACCATGCTAATCTGAAAACAATCATGATGGCCCTAGGGGGACTAAAAAGCACATTTTGTGGCATCTGCCACCTTCAGGAAGTGGCTCCAGAGAAGGAAGGAAGATTGTAAGGTCTCAGAAGCTGCTGGAGTAATTTCACTCTAGGAACATTTTCCTATCGTTCCACTTCACCTGGCACCAATGGCCTGTTATCTTCATTTAGTAGAAAAATGAACATTGACACTTTGTTTTGACTCTTGAGAAAGCCTGACCCTTGTCCTTTGTTAACTATGTAATCAGAAGTTCAGATGCAAAAGGATACTGAGGAGTTTCTTGTTCACATCTTGACTCTTAAAACATAAAGTAGATATACATGATGCTTGCTGTGCTGTGCTTCCTGTGCTTTGTATAGTATTTGCCTGTTAAGAACCTGTAGAGTATGTATTCACAAATAGCTGCATCACATCTTTTGACATTTTAAACAGTTCAAATTGAGTAAGGCTATTATTGCCCTCTCAATATTTTATAATCAAAAGACAGGATTTTATGTTTTGTTATGAGAAAATGTTTAATATTTTCTGCTGTTTATGTTCAGGCTTTGGGCTACTGGAAAAATTATCTTTAAAAAGTCTAGGTTTATTTACGTATCTGTTGCTGTTAATATCATTTAAATATACTTTTAAAGTTATACCATACATATCCACCACATGTATCTCAGAATCGAAACTTTATATACTGCTGTGGTTGATCTAGAGCTCCTATGTATTTAAGTGTTGATTGCTTGTCCTGGGAGATCTTTACTATTCCTCAAGCAAATGCTCATGTACATCAAGTGGTACTGTGTGACCTTACCTCCAGAATTAACCCTGATTGGCCAATCAAATTGCCTACACGTGGGCAGAAGAGAAATGGGCAGAGCTTATTCCTGGGCTTTGGAGAGTTACAAAATGATGATGGGAGAGGGCAGGAGAGAGGTGCAGGGGCAGAAGGAGGGAGGAAATGGGTTGGCATGAGCAAGAAGCATGTGGATGGGGGCAGCTTGCTCTGAGGATTGGCATGATGGAGCGAAGCAGCTCAGTTGGAATAGGTGCAAATATTTGTGGAAATTTTGGATGGGATGTGTAGCTGGGAGATAAGGTAGTACAGGAGGTTTATATTTGCCTGGCTCCAGTGCTTCAAGATTATCAAACATCTAACAGGTGTCTGTGTCTTTTATTTATATAATAGCATGTTAAGGAATGACTGCTGCATTAATAACCATATGAATCAATATTAACCATTTAATAATAATGTCTGCAATATGTCATAATATTTTTTTATAAATTTAGAGGCATGTGAGGTTAATACATGTAATGTAACTGGCAACTATTATTTACCACAAGCCTTTATAAACAGCAAGGTATGGCAGCGTCTTGACAAGGGTTGTTTCAAAATCTGTAACTCCTGTACTCTACCTAACATTTCACATTAAGGCCCCAAAGATAGACACGAAGGGTGTCACTGGATCTCTTTGTTTTCACTTCACAATATGATCGCATTGAATAGACCATCTATTCCTTCTTTTCATTATCATCAACAACAAAAATGGTATTATAGAAGTGTGAGAAACTTATATTAAGGAAAAACAAGAGAAACTCCAAAGTGCTATTGGCAGGAATCTCTGATGTTGTGACACTCTTTGCCTCTCAAGGGTGTGGCTCATCTTACATGCATTAGTTGTGTGATTATTGTCAATTAGTTAAATATAAAACATTTATATGTATATTCTAATTTTGTATCCAGTATCAGTCTACTTGTATGAGTATGTGGAGGCCTATATCAATCTGGAGAGAACATAATCAACGAATATGCACGTGGAAGCTACTTATATATAATTCATCTAGAAGCTTCATCTATTCTGGTATATAAGATGTTTTTTAAATTACCTACTTCTGGTAAACAAAGAGTTTCAAATTATCTTGAATTAAAGAAAATCTGAAATAAAAATAGCCATTTCTAATCCTCAAATGAACTGATTTTATGATGAACAAGAGACTTTCAGAGAAGACCCAATCATAATTGACATTAAAGAGATAACATTGTAATTTTGTTTCAGTGAATCTGGAACTAGAATTAGGAAAAGCAATATAAAACATATTAATCAGAAGCACACAATGGATTTTTTTTGGTTGGCTCCTTCAAACACGATTTAAAACAGATACCCTATGAGCATATACAGAGGGAGGTAATCCCTCTCAGGAACAGTCATATGGGAGGGGAATAAGGGGAAAATGGGAGGGAGGGGAGAATGGGAGGATACAAGGGATGGGATAAACATAGAGATGTAACAAGAATAAATTAATAAAAAAATACAAAAAAAAACCTTAAAAACAAATGTACAAAAGGTTGACATAACACATGTTAAGACTTCTGGGTCTTTTTGACATGGAAAAATTTTGACACTTTAGTTAAAACAACTTACAAGACTAGTAAAAAGAAAATACGAGTACAATGTCAGCATCTTGTGAAACAAATGTCTTTATGAATGAGGACAAAACATGCTTTAATTTCCTGAGTGAAATATGTAGAGTTAAACACTAGTCTTTTTTCTTATAGTTATACAACTTTTCATACTGGCAAGGATGTGGAGCATGGAAACACTTTTCTGTTGCTGGTGGGAGTGCAAACTTATAAAACTGCTTTGGAAATCAGAACTTGGGAATAGATCTACCTCAAGACCTAGTTATACCACTCCTGTACATATGCCAAAAAGATGCTCTATCATATCACAAGGACATGTGCTCAACTATCTTTATAGAACCTTTATTCACAATAGCCAGAAACTGGAAACAACCTAGTTGTCCCTCAACCAAAGAATGGATAAAGAAAATGTGGTACATTTACACCATGAAGTATTACTAAGTATTGCACAGTTAAGTATTACTCAATAGCATCATAAAATTTACAAATAAATGGATGGAACTAGAGAATATCATCCTGAGTGAGGTAACACAAACCTAGAAAGACATACATGCTATATACTCACTTGTAAGTGGATAGTAGCCATAAAGTACAGGATAACCATGCTGCCATCCACAAACCTAAAGAAGCTAAGTAACAAGGAGGACCCAAGGGAGGACTTTTTATTCTCCCTGAAAATGGGAAATAGATTAGACATCTGGGGTGGTTAGAGGGAGGAACCTAGTTGGTTGGGGGATGGTATGAGGACGGAAACAAGACGGATCAAGTAGAAGGAGGACGGAGGGAGGGTGTACTGGGAGAGAACTGTACTCTTAAGAGTGAAGAGTTAGGACCCTCTGGATCCTTCTACTTTGCTATTCTCCCATGCTTCTCTCATCTAGAGTCCCAATAGGATGTGCTCCCTTCTGTCCCAGTTTCCTGGCTAGTGAAGGCTTTCATGGGACATGCCCCTTGGGCTAGTATGCAGATATAAGTGAGTATATACCATTTGAGTCTTTCTGCTTCTGGGTTAACTCACTCATTGTGATCATTTCTACAGTCATAGGGGAGGGGAGTAAGGGGGAAATTGGAGGGAGGGAAGAATGGAAGGATACAAGGGATGGGATAACCATTGAGATGTAACAAGAATAAATTAAAAATAAAATAAAATAAAAAAAGAGTGAAGAGTTAAATTTTGAGGTTTTCATCAAACATTACACAATATCATTATGTTTCAATGTTATACTATATCACATTTTCATCTTACTTCATCATATCTTTAAATAAAAACATCATGAAGATGTCAGTCCTCCTCCTCCTCTTCTTCTTCTTTTTCTTCTTCTTCTTCTTCTTCTTCTCCTTCTTCTTCTTCTCCTTCTTCTTCTTCTCCTTATCCTCCTTCTCCTTCTCCTTCTCCTTCTCCTTCTCCTTCTCCTTCTCCTTCTCCTTCTCCTTCTCCTTCTCCTTCT
>OU015747.1:8145744-8157411 GCA_907169655.1 Acomys percivali | reverse complement strand
AGAGAGAGAGAGAGAGAGAGAGAGAGAGAGAGAGAGAGAGAGAGAGAATAAATTCATTCCAAGCTTGCCATTTTGTTTCTATTGCTGTGATAAAGACCATGGCCAAAGCAACTTGTTTATTCCAGATCACCGTTCATCAGAGAAATCAGACAATGAGCTCAAGGCAGGAGACTGGAGTCAGGAAGGAGGTGGCAGGGAAGAGTGCTGTGTATTGCTTTGCTCCTTCTGGCTAGCGCAATTAGCTTTCTTACACTATCTGAGATGGTGCCTGGGGGTGGCACTGCCTATAGTGAGTTGGGCCCTCTGACATCAATCAGTAATCAAGAAAATGCCTCACAGACATGCCTACAAGTAATATGATAGAGAAAATTCCTGGGTTAAAGTTTCCTCTTCCCAGGTGACTCTGGCTTGTATCAAGTTGAAAGAAGAAAGACACACACATACACACACACACACACACATCAGCACACAGGCCTTGATGAAGATGGAGTCTGTGGAAACTTAATGCTTTTATGATAAAACCTCTGCCTATAAGGGAAATTGCCCAAAGCCACCCAAGTCAAGTACAGCCTTATTTGACAATGGCACTTTCTTCGTTTGTCTGCATGTACTTGTCCACACCTAAGCCTCCACTGCTTGTTTCTCTTGCTTTCTACTCTATTCACACAGTTACAACACTTTCTGGGTCTCATGGAGAGTTCATCAGTGAATATAATTTGGAATCTAGATGTCTGATGGGGACAGTTTTGGTTCTAACATGTATGGCTCTGCAGAGCTCCAGATCATACAAAGAAACACTGTTCTACTTCACAGCTGTACCAATCCCTGTAGTCTGTGAGATCTGGAAGCATCTCACTCAAGTGAATCTGGCACAGGTAGGAGAAAATTAATAAATGACTTCAGAGTTTTTAAAATTCTAGAGGAGCATGCATGTAACAGGTTACAGAGATTAAAACGTGGTCACATCCATGTTTACCTTTCCAAGTGTTTTGTCAGTGTTTTCCTCTAGCATTTTCAGTTTCAGTTCTCACAATAAGATCTCTTATTGATTTTCCATTTATCTTTATTCAAGGTGAGGGAAAATTTTCAGAGGACTGGAAAAGTTCAGTCCTCTGCATGTAGAAATGCAGTTTAAAAAAATTTTTTTTATTAATTTATTCTTGTTACATCTCAATGGTTATCCCATCCCTTGTATCCTCCCATTCTTCCCTCCTTCCCATTTTCCCCTTATTCCTCTCCCCTATGACTGTTCCTGAGGGGGATTTCCTCCCCCTGTATATGCTCATAGGGTATCAAGTCTCTTCTTGGTAACCTGCTATCCTTCCTCTGAGTGCCACCAGGTCTCCCCCTCCAGGGGATGTGATCAAATATGAGGCACCAGAGTACGTGTGAAAGTCATACCCCACTCTCCGCTCAACTGTGGAGAATGTTCTGCCCATTGGATAGATCTGGGTAGGGGTTTAAAGTTTACCACTTGCACAAAACTCAAATCCAAGTGGATTAAAGACCTCAACATAAGTCAGTTAGAAGAAAAAGTGGGGAAGAGCCTGGAACATATTGGCACAGGAGACAGCTTCCTGAACAGAACACCAACAGCCCAGGCCTTAATGTCAACAATTAATAAATGGGACCTCATGAGGCTGAGAAATGCAGTTTTAAGCATCATTTGTTAAGGAAGCTGCTTTTACCTCCACTGTATAGGATTTTTTCCCTAGTATCTTTATTGAAAATTAGGTGTTCATAGCAATGTGATCTTAGTTCTAGGATTTCATTTTGTTCCAATGGTTTATATGATTCCTTTTATGCCAATAACACACCGTTTTTGTTGCAGTAACCCTGTAGTGTAATTTGTAATGAAGCATGCTGATGGCTTGAGAGTTGTTTTTTCTGTGAGGTTTGCTTCAGCTACTTTTAGTCATTTGTGGATCCATATGAATCTTATTTTTTTCTAGTTGTGTGAAGAAAAATGAGGATTACTAGTTTCTAAATGAAAGAAAAGAAATAAAATAAAACACCTTTTGAAGGAACTGTCAAGAAATGAAGAAAGATTTGTACTACATTGGAAAGGATTTCAGTGTTTGGATTAAAGGAAACTCATTGAAAAGACCTCAGGGGGAATTCCATGAGATTGGAGTTGTAGAGAGGCAGATAATAAAACAGAAGAGAGTGTAAAGTCAGGGATGAGCAACATCATGCTACTACAGGCATAGCAGTCATCAAACGATGGGATTGATTTTTGAATATTAATTATCCTGCTACTATGCCAACAGTGTTTATTGGGTGTAATACTTTTCTGATGGATCTTTTGGGGGTATTATGAAAAAGATCATGTCTTCTATATAGAAATAATTTAGCCAGGTATAGTGGCACATGTCTTTAATCCCAGCATTCAGGGAGGCAGAGACAGTCAGATCTCTGTAAATTCGAGGCCAGCCTGGTCTGCAAAGTGAGTCCAGGACACAGAGAAATTCTGTCTCAAAACAACCAAAAAAAAAAAAAACACAAAACAAACAAAAAACAAAAAACAAAAGAAAACAAAAAAACAAACTATGAGCATATACAGGGGGAGGAAGTCCCCCTCAGTCACAGTCATAGGGGAGGGGAGTAAGGGGAAAATGGGAGGGAGGGAGGAATGGGAGGATACAAGGAATGGGATAACCATTGAGATGTAATATGAATAAATTATTAAAATTAAAAAACAAAATAAAAACAAAAAAGAAAGAAGAATTTAACTCATTACTTTCTAAATTCTATCTCTTTTACTTCTTCCTCTTACCTTACTGTTCTAGCTAATATTTCAAGTAATAGATTGAGTAGAATCAGAATGAAAAGTAAGTGTTTTCTAAAGAGCAATCTAACAGTACAAGAAAAAAATATCTCAAGAATTGAAAAATATTACACGAAATTAAAAAGCTTCTGCACAGTGAAAGAAATAGCCTGAAATGGCTGCCTTCTATTAGCAGGCAAGACTTCTAATGGAGGGATGAGGACATATACCCACCCACAAAAGCTCTGACCCAAAATGTGTCCTGTTTACAAGATGCACATGGATAAAGATGGAGCAGATATTAAGGGAAGGGCCAACCAATGACTGGTCCAAACTGAGACCTGTCCTATGAGAGAGAGCCAACCCCTGACACTATTAATCATATTCTGCTACACTTGCAGACAGAAATCTAGCATAATTGTCCTCTTGAGAGACTTTACCCAGCAACTGATAGAAACAAATGCAGAAAACCACAGCCAAATGTGGGTCTCCCCTTTTCTCTGAGACTGTTGGCCAATAATCCATGCTGGTGAGGGGAACAGAGGCACACAGGGGTGGATGTTGGGGCAGGGAGTAGGGCTCACACAGTTGTGAGTAGGATGGATTGATTTGTCAGACCAAGTTCAGAAAGGCAGTTCAACTTTACTTGGAGCGAACAAGGGCTATATATAACTTTGGGGAGGAAGTAGGAATTTCCAGGCCGGGTGTACATGATTGGCTGGTGGCCTAAGGTACTGAAACTCCTCATTTGCATTGATAGGCATTCCAGGAATTGCAGGTGCTTGATAAACCAGTTCTTATCAGGGGAAAGGAAGTTGGGTTTGCAATTTCCCTTAGGACTACATGACATTCCTCAGGTAGAGGGCTTGGGGATCCAGGCTGCCCAGACAGAGGAAAAGAAGTCCCCCTGATGAGGGGAGTCCTCCATTTCAGGCCAGGGGTCATGATGGACTGTGACATTAGTAGCAAGGTCACCCAACCAGTCAAATATAGGGCAGAGCTCAGGGAATCTTATGAAGGATTGAAGAACCCAGAGAGATCAAGGACACCACCACCACCAACAACAACAACAGAAAAACAAACAAACAAACAAACAAACTACAGAATCAACTAACCTGAGCCAGGAGAGGCTCACAGAGACTGAACCACCAACCAAAAAGCATGCATGCAACAGACCTAGGCCCTAGGCCCTCTACATGTATGTAACAGAGGGTACAGCTTCATCTTCATATGAGTGCCCTAACAACTGGAGCAGGGGCTATCTCTGAACGTGTTGCCTGCCTTTGGATCCCTTTCCCTTAACTGGGCTACTTGTCTAGACTCAACAGAAGAAGGTGTGCCCAGTCATACCTCAATTTGATATGCCGCAGCAAGCTTGCTAGATCAAGGAGGCTTCCTCCTTCTCTGAGGAGAAAGGGAAGTAGATGGGGTGGGGGTGGGGGAGGTAGGACAGAGAGGAGGGAGGGGAAGCTGTGATCAGGATACAAAGTTAATTAATTAATTAATTAATGAAAAAAAAGTAATCACCTAGGCCATAGGATGGGATGGGAAAACTACTTTGCAACTACACATCCAACAAGGAATTAGTATCTAACATGTAAGGAGCTGAAAAAAAAAAACCCAAAATAATCAAGTCATTCAATCTGTAAGTGGGTCAATGTACCAAATAGTTCAGAAGAGAAGAAATATGGGGGGTGGGGATCAGAAGGGGATGAGGGAGGAGGATACAATTGGGAATATGGGCAGTGAAACATATAAGTCTCACTTTCACTGGAGTTTCATCATTTGTTGGTGTTGCAACAACCAATAACTTCATGTATTCTTCCTTAGATTTGCATTTTGAAATATACGTGGTAGGACAAGAATTGGATTCTTATATTGACTATACCAACTAGAATTTTATGGAGTGCATATTTACATGTGCATATATAAAATGCTTTCATAAAAGTGCTTTTAATTATTACAGGCTTTATTTTTTCTGCAAAAGCACAAAAGAATATAATTTACTAAATGACAAAATTTCCTGTATTTGAAAAGCAGAGAACACATTTAGAGTCAACTTGAATTTATATTTCTGTGGAAATATAACACTACAGCTAATGGTATACTAAGTGCATCTAAAGTGCAAGATTAGCATGTTAATATAAGAATTAATAAAAGCCACATTTGAGTGAAGAAAGAGATTTGACTTTCTCATGTACTCTGGTGCCTCACATTTGACTATGTCCCCTGGCGGGGGAGACCTGGTGGCACTCAGTGGAAGGACAGCAGGTCACAGAGAAGATACTTGATACCCTATGAGCATATACAGAGGGAGGCAATCCCTCTGAGGAACAGTCATAGGGGAAGGGAATAAGGGGAAAATGGGAGGGTGGGAAGAATGGGAGGATACAAGGGATGGGATAACCATAGAGATGTAACAAGAATAAATTAATAAAAAAAATTTAAAAAAATTATTATTGCCCTGTATTTTAGTATCATATTCAAGAATGATTACAAAATCTTGTTGGCATTTAAAAAAATATTTTCAAATAAAAATATCACTCATTTATCTTATATATATAAAAAAAAGCCATTTTGTTACCTTTCTTAATAATAACATGGATTTTAGCTCTATTTGCTGGGTATAATTTTTAAAAATAATTCACTTATTTTTATTTCATGTGCATTGGTGTTTTGCCTGCATGCATGTCTGTGGGTGTCAGATCTTGGAGCTACAGACAGTTATATGAGCTGCCATGTGGATGCAGGGAATCGAACCAGAGTTCTCTGGAAGAGCAGACAGCCTTGCTGGCTATACTTTTATTTCATTACTTGTATGATAATTATAAATTAACTAGGGGACAAATTGTAGAACAAAAAAGTAAAATTATAAGAATTCATTTGTATATCATTATAATGGAAAAACTTTTTTCTTATTATTCAATTCTCAATGTGTGCCAAATATTCTTAAACTAAGTATTCATAACTTTGATAAAATAAGACATTTAGAATAAAATTTCTCATGAGATATGTACTTTGAATTTCAATACCAAATAGCTTAGCCTCTTTCATTTCCTCATGAATAATTTTAATGAGTGTTGTGAAATTCTAGTTAAAATTGTCCTTGGTTTAATTTATTTCAATGACAATAGACTTCTGAGTAGCAGGCAAAAGCTTTTGTTTGCTAATCCTAATTTTTATTACTGGAAATAATTTTAGTTTTTTTATTAGTGACTTAAAATCATCAAAATATTGATGTGTTAAAAGTGCCAAAATAATATCTGATTAAAACATGAGCAAATATGTTAGGATTAGGAAATTTTAAAAACTGGAACACCAGTTTGAAACATTAGTTTAGCCCGGTGCTATTATTCATTGTTTCAATGAGTCCATACCAGAATGAATACTTAGGATGAAGCATTGACCACCATGAAAAAGGTATTTCAGCTCATTGCACTCATGGTTTCCTATCAGTCTTTAACATGTTGTGCAATTTCAGCTCCTTTGGAAGAGGGAAGAGAATGTACCAAACTTCCTATTCCTCCAAACCAAAAATCCTACTTCTCCAAAGTACTCTGGTTTGGATTCTGGATTATGTCAGTAGAGAAGGAGGGCTGAGCATCAAGCATGCATTCATCTTACCATGCCTGTTTCTTCATTCTGGGTACAATGTGGCCAGTTCCTGATGCTGCGACTTCCCCCACAATTATAGACTATAACCTAGAACTATAAGCTTTTAAACTGTCTGTCTTTTAAGTTGATTTTGTCAGGCTACTTTATCATAACAAAATAAAAAGAAATTAAGATATCTGCCTTGTGACAGGAATTATGTTGTGTTAGAATACAGTGATGCAGTGACTGTTCACTTTATTCAGATAGTTAGTATGCATCTATTACTAGCTTAATCTAATAAAATAAAACTAATTTAAAATATTTAGTCAAATAAAATAAAATAATCAAATAAAAACTACTGACCTAGTGGCACTCAGAGGAAGGACAGCAGGTCACCGAGAAGAGACTTGATACCCTATGAGCATATACAGAGGGAGGTAATCCCCCTCAGGAACAGTCATAGGGGAGGGGAATAAGGGGAAAATGGGAGGGAGGGAAGAATGGGAGGATACAACGGATGGGATAACCATTGAGATGTAACAAGAATAAATTAATAAAAATAAAAATAAATAAATAAATAAATAACCTACTGTTCAACAGTTCAACAGTTTTCCTTAAAGGATAGTCCAAACCCCTGGTTACACAGACAGCTCTGGCTAATCATTGTGGGTCACAAAACAGAGATTCATGGAAGCGGGAGAGGTGCTTCATGGGAGGAGCTTGAAAATGGTGTGATAGAAATTAGAGAGGGAGTGAGACAAGTCAGAGTGTACTGTAGAGGTGTATGAAGTTGACAATGAGCAAATTCAACAGAAACTATGTACAAAACATCCTCCTGAGTGAGGTAACCGAAATCCAGAAGACAAACATCATATGTATTGGCTTTTAAGTGGATATTAGCTGTTAAGTGAAAAATAACCATGCTACAAAGCACAAACCCAGAGAGGCTAAGGAACAAGGAGGAAAGGTATGCATAGATCTCCCAGGGAAAGGAAAACAGATTTTTAAGGTAAACTAAAGGTGGTGTGGGGGGAGGGATGGGAACAGGAGCGATGGGCACAGGAGGGAGGGAATACTTGGAGAGAAAACTGGAATTGGGGGCATTTTGGGAGGCAACTTGGAAACCTAGCACAGTGGACGTTTCCGGAAATCTATGACGGTGACGTTAGCATAGACATCTAGCAATGGGAAATATAGAGCCTGAAGCGGTCATCTCCCGTGACCAGACAAGTCTTCTGTTGGTGGGACTGGGACACCAACCCAGTCACGAAACTTACACCTACAATTTATCATGCCTGTCAAATGTGTTGGAGTAATGGTGGCCCAGAACCATTCATTGACTGGTCCAACTTGCTACTAGAGGGATCGCACACCTGGCAATGCCTGGAAGACTAGAAACCAGGGGCTAGATAGCACAGAGACCCAGGATAGACCCAAACACGACTGCTCCCACCCCCACCTCCAATCAAAACCTCACTGAAATGCTATTTTGCTATACTCATAGATTGGAGCCGAGCCCAATCTTCAGCATCAGAGACGCTTTATCCAGCAACTGATGGGAGCAAATGCAGAGACTCACAGGTAAACATTAGGCAGAACTAGGAGGGGAAGAGGAAGAGGTAGGGTTGTGGAGGAGCCAGAGAGGTTGAGGACACTGCAAGAGCATGGCCCACAGAATCCACTTAGCAGGTCTCGTAGTGGCTCACGGAGGCTAAAGCCACAATCAGGGAGCTGGGCTCTCTCCATGTATGTTATGGTGGTTAGCTTGATGTTCTTGTGGGATTACTAACAGTGGGAATGGGGCCTGTTCTTTTGCCTGCTTTTGGGACCTTTCCCCTCCGTACTGGATTGCCTCGTCCAGCCTTAGTATGAGGATATGTGCCTTGTCTTACTGTAACTTGGTATGCTGTGCTTGTTTGACGTCCCTGCTCTGTTCAGAAAGGACAAGGAGAGGAGTTTGTCTAGGGGAGAGAGGTGGGGCGGGGGGCAAGGAGTGGGAGAAGGGAGAGGAGGGGTACTATCGTCAGGATGTATATTTATGGAAGAATAAAAAAAAAAAAAAAAAAAAAAAAAAAAAAACCTTTCCAAGCCTCTAGGCAGTAGGCATGAGACTAAGCAAATGGACTCATACCGTAAGGGAATAATGTTTGCTTACTTCCACATGGGGGCACTCTAGAACTCAGAAAAATAGTTTTCTGCACTTAACCAAATTTCAGTGTTCCTTTGGAACAAAAAGTGCGGCTATATGTGGTGGTGATTGTTGTTGTTTCAATTTTTTTTTTTTTAAGGACAAATTAGCACTTCTCAATTTTGAAGAAATACTACCACTTGAAAAACGTGACGTATCCCCCATGTGTTTCTTCTTTTGGCTTCAGAAGTAGTATTCAAAGAAGAAATTTGGCTTGTGCTCAGTTTTTCTTCCTTTTGACATTTGTTCTTAAATTACTTAGAAAACTTAGAAGGATAACCTAAAGACTGGTGTTTATATAAAACCTTGTACTTCCCCATAATCTGCACCATTTTCTTTAGCAGAAAGTTTATTTATTTATTTATTTATTTATTTATTTATTTATTTATTTTGTGACAATTGCGAAATTTGTGTGCTTTTGTGGCAAACATAAAGATTTCTCTAGCTCTGAACTGGGTTAAGCATAAAAGGTACACTATTTTTAGGCTAGTGAAATTGTGTGTCTCTATAAAAGGAAACGTGCCATTAGACAGTAGCT
Organism: Acomys percivali; assembly: GCA_907169655.1. Taxonomy (NCBI): domain Eukaryota; kingdom Metazoa; phylum Chordata; class Mammalia; order Rodentia; family Muridae; genus Acomys; species Acomys percivali. The sequence continues at coordinate 8,148,324 of OU015747.1, read as the reverse complement.
TTCATTAAATGTGTTTATGCACAAACTTTGCTATTATATGGAACAAATTATCATGTACCTTCCTGCTGAAAAATTCTTAATCAACATCTTATTAGTTATTGAAAGATACATTACTGCTTTATTTTATCTTTGATTGGAAAATATGAGTTATGAAAAATTTTAAATGGATAATTGGTATATAATTAGTACCTACTGTGATTTCTACCACTGAACAATCTGCTCTGCTTTGTAACTAATCATTTAAAGAAATATTTATTGTTCTTGTTTTGTGTGTGTGTGTGTTGTGACTATATGCCAAGTTAGTACAGTTGACTGTAGAAGACAGAAGAAAGTGTTGGATCCTCTAGGATTAAAGTAACAAGTAGGTGTGTCATCACTCTAGCATCAGTGTTGCGGATCTTTTTAAATTAAAAAAGACGCATGTGTGTGTGTGTGTGTGTGTGTGTGTGTGTATGTATGCGTGCGCGTGTGTCTATTTGTATCACATGTGTGCAGGGGAGGCTGGAAGAAGACATAAGATCCTACAGAACTAGAGCTGCAGTTAGTTCTGAGCTGCCTGATACAGGTGCTGGGAACGGAACCTGCGTCAATAACCTAAATATATATTTTCCCTGTATCTTACCAAAATATTGAAAATATATCCAGATGCACCACATGTTCTTTGTATTTAATGAATTTTATCTATCACATCCTAAGACTATTTATTGGCCAGCCCTCATCTGCAGTGGCAGCATCGATTGCCATGGTCAGCATGGGTCCTCCTATCATCATCCTAAAACTTTCTTTTTCCTCTGTGCCTTCTTTCAGCTTTTCAGTATCTCCTCTTGCTTTCTGTGAGTTGGAGGGTTTGTATTCCTCTTCTTAAGAATGGTCACATGGGAAGCCAGGCTTGAATGTGCTATCTAACTGGAAATGCCATCAGAGAGTACTGAGGTCTCTGAGTTGGCTCTGTCTCTGTCTCTCTGTCTCTCTGTCTCTCTGTCTCTCTCTCCTCTCCCTCCTCCCCCCTCCTTCCCTGCCTCCTTCTTTCCTTTTTGTTTCAGCTTATAAAACTTTCTGCTAAGAACCATTTTTCTTCCATTTTTATAGGCACTTTGGGGTAGATCTGTTTTTCTTCCATTTTTATAGACATTTTGTGGGCTCTGTGAAACTAAAATTTCATGTTCTTTGGTTCTTGGACATCATCCTGAAACTCTTTTGATGACTTCGTGTTCTCTGTATTTCTTCTTCTCCCCTGTTTTTTATTTCTGGCACCCCTACGGAGGATTTTTCTGGATTTGTTCCCTTCATTATCTTCTCTTTTTATCTCTTCAGCCTCAGCTCTCCTTTCTGACAGTTTTCTTCAGCTTTATTTTTCAATGTCTTGTTAAGTCATCTTCCTCCATCATCATATTTTCTCTTTCCTACTTTTTTTTCAACTTTAATCTCTCCTCTGTTTTTTAAAAATTATATTTCATTTAAAAAGATGTGGTACTTTTCTTCACTTATCTCAGAGTACTAATGGTAATTTCCTTCTTTTTTTTTTAATTAGAAAGGTGGGAAGCCCCAAATTTGAGAGAAAGCCAGGGAGGGTTTAAAAAGGAAAGGTGAAAATAACATAATTTTATTTTGGTTAAAATTTTATTTCAGATCAATATATGCAGTCTTTTCCTTCCAATTCTTTCTGTTAAAATTTGTTCAGTTGTACTAAATTATTTTTATATATTCTTTTTTTTTAAAAGCCTTATAATGGAAGTTTATTCAGCAAGTAGAAGATATAAACAATAAAACCATGAAATGATACTGAGTCTTACATAAATTATGCCAAGTAAAAGTAACCAGTCTAAAGACTATATGTCCTATTATTCCAATTTTTGTCAATATCACTTTTGTAAATGGCAAAGTTAGTGATATATATATATATATGTATATATATATATATATTAGCTTTACAGCTTTTTCTTTTTTTTTATTAATTTATTCTTGTTACATCTCTATGGTTATCCCATCCCTTGTATCCTCCCATTCTCCCCTCCCTCCCATTTTCCCCTTATTCCCCTCCCCTATGACTGTTCCTCAGAGGGATTACCTCCCTCTGTATATGCTCATAGGGTATCAAGTCTCTTCTCAGTGACCTGTTGTCATTCCTCTGAGTGCCACTAGGTCTCCCCCGCCAGGGGACATAGTCAAATGTGAGGTACCAGAGTACATGAGAAAGTCAAATCCCTCTCTCCACTCAAGTGTGGAGACTGTCCTGTCCATGGGCTAGATCAGGGTAGGGGTTTAAATTTTACCGCCTGTATTGTCCTTGGCTAGTGCCTTAGTTTGAGCGGGACCCCTTGACCCAAATCTGCCTATCATAATGTTCTACTTGTAGGTTTCTAGGACCCTCTGGATCCTTCTACATTGCTATTCTCCCATTGTTCTCTCATCTAGAGTCCCAATAGGATGTCCTCCCCTCTGTCACAGTTTCCTGATAAGGGAAGGCTTTCGTGGGACATGCCCATTGGGCTAGTATGCAGATATAAGTGAGTATATACCATTTGAGTCTTTCTGCTTCTGGGTTAACTCACTCATTATGATCATCTCTAGCTCAATCCA
>OU015747.1:8125966-8140744 GCA_907169655.1 Acomys percivali | reverse complement strand
CCTGTTTACCCACCTCTCAGCATGTCTTAGCCTGTAGGTCTGTGTGTAGGGTTGAGGCTGAGTGAGCGCCTCCTTTACATGATAGCATATCTGGCGGGAAAGTCCTTGTTCAGGTCTCGCTTAGGCATTCATGTTGGTCAGGCTTAATGGGTGCAGATTCTGACATTTTTAGGACATGAAATCTCTCAGAAACCTTTCTGTTCCTCTGGCGCTTACAATAACTACACTGCTCTTCTTCTATGATCCCTGATCCTTAGATGGGACTACTGGTTGCCTTCCTCACTTAGAAGGTTGCTAGGTACCTTCTGGTACCATGACAGCTAGTGCTCCAGGAGGAGTCTTTTCGTCAAAATAATCTTGGATCCTCTGGGTCTTGTGTTTGAACTGCATGGTTTCTTTAGCAATGGGGACCTACTTCCAACATTTGGGAGGTAACCAAAGGCAACAGCAATAGTTTCGCTAACCTACTGGACAGCTCTTACCAACAACTCAAAGACAAACACACAAAAATGTTTTCTCATGCCTGATGTTGAAATTCTTGTTAGTCTATGGCACTTGGGGGATGTATTGTCAACACAGATGAGAAACTTTCATTTAAACTATATATGTATATTTATACACATATGAATATGTGCCGAGTGTAATTTTAGGTAAACAGATAACAATATGCTTTCTTAAAATTTTCAGACATCCTTAGTGTTATTTTACCACTCACTTTCTTTATTCTGTATTCATTTTCTTCCTTTCTCTAACTAAAGCCTCTATTTGTTTTTCTCATTTCACCCTTAAAAACTGGTGTTCCTTGATTCCCTTGTTTCTGCAGTAACTCAGTGCTATCCAACCACATCTAAAGATTTGGAGCTGAGAAATGGAGATGAGAGAGAAAAGTCTTCTTCTAGCTGTTTCTGTTTTCACACTTAGGTTTTGAATCATTTGGAGCTAGTTTTTGTGCACGGTGATAGATACAGATCAAATTTCATTCACCTATATATGGGCATTCAATTTTCCAAGCATCACATGTTGAAGATGTGTAGACTCAATTTTCTTAACAAATATATTTTATTACAAACTTAATAACTGAGAGTATGTCACTTATAACCCAACTAACCCAAATGTTAGGCAAAGGAGATTAAAGAATGCAATAACAAAACCGTAAGGATATCAGTTCCGAGGAATGATTCTCCTGGAGTAATCTGCAGGATTTCTTCTGCTGGAACCTGGAGTAACCAGAACCCAGAACCTCAGCAGGAGCCCGGAGCCCCGAAGCATTCCCTCGAGTGGTTCTCTCTAGGAGCGTCTCAAAGTGGAGCAATGAACAGCCAAAACTATCCCAAGTCTCCAAAGACCCTGCCTCCAGTTTGAGGTTCATATATATATATCGCCTCCCAGAGTCTGCTCGTGGGTCTTTTCAGCTGGCAACAATCAAGCTCCTGCATGAGGTGGTTTGTCTTCTAGTGGATTAACCTCACCTGTTCTCTCACAAGACCATTCCCCATCCCGCACTTGGGATCATAACAAATACAGGTTTATTTCTCCTTCAAAGATGCTTTTTCTGGGGTGTTTCCCCAGTGTGAGTTTTTGGCATGTTTGTCGAATATTAGATGCATAATCATAGTGAATCTTTAATTTTGTTTCATTGGTCTACATGTCTGTTGGACTAGTGCCGAATTGTTTTTATTACTATGGTTCTGTAATATAATTTGATGTCTAAACAAGTACTCTTTTGAATTAACCCTTTTATTTTTTATTATATCAAATGAAACATATCATGACACCTCAATTCCAAATAATACTGGAAGCAAATAAGTCTCATCGCTTTATTTATTTTTGTAACTTTGAAAAATGCCTAAATGTTTTATTGAGTAATGATATTCTAAATACAAACTTGGTTTACCATTTCCTGAGGACATGTTTATATGAAGTATTTAAATTTTATTATTGAATCTTGTTAGTTAAAGGATATGCTTAAAAATATTTTCTGCCTTTAAAATACTTGAAGGAAGACAAACTTTTATATCATTATACCATGTTAGGTTATTTTTTCCATGAATAACATTTTTGTAGTTAACTAGATCATTTGTAAGAGTTGCCTAAGAAATGTAACAATTCAGTCCACATTTGCTACAGTGGTTTATTGCTATGATTGGTATATGAGTGATTCCAAGGCACATGTCCAAACTTTGCAAGCTGTGAGGAACTAGGTATGCACCATTTCAGTGGAGCTGATCTATCCTGAATGGCTGATGGATGACACATGGGATGTGCTGATAACCAACTGGAGCGTTATATCCCAGTCTCATGAAGGAACTGAATTCTTCTTCAATCATTCTTTCTATTCATTTCATTGTAATATAAGTTTGTTATGGAAACTCTAGACATGTGGACTGATCTCAAGTAAGGACAAGGAAGAAATGGCTCATTTTCGAAAGTTGAACAATCTCCAGAAACCCTTCAAAGTCCCATCAGAAACCCTCCTGACTTCCTGTCTAGCTTACTTGCCAAGACTTTGTTCCAAGGCCTTCACAAACTGGACAGGAGGCTAGGAAAGGAGCATGCATTCCCCCTGTCCTTTAGAACAGAGAAGGGCATAGGGAACAACCTGAGTATAAATGTTGAGCTACCAGCCAATCATGTCTGGCAGAATTGGAAAAGCATGTAAAAGTACTGAGGTGAGTTCCTGGTGATAAACTTCCTTGTCTATCTCAGGTCTCTTAGAAAGGAAAAGTATAAGTAACGATGCCCAGTGAGAAATATTGTGAAGTCCAAATAACTCTCTGAGAGCTTGATGGGCCACTTCTGATCCCAGTCACACAATTTCATCTTGATTAAATTGTTTTTATTTACGTGAAGCTTGAATCCCGTAATTACAACTGAGAGTACTTAGGTAATTCTCTTAAAGTATCATTTTAATTAATCCTCTTCTTTTATATGGTGCTGGGAAGAAATTTAATTTCCTTAGCTGTCATTAAGAACATAACAAGCTCTGAGGACAACTTCATAAGAAAGAAAGACCCGTGCAAAAAAGGAAGAAGAAAAAACATTATTTTCTTATGCTGTAATATGTATCAGTGTTGTTGCTTGAAACATTTCTTTTAACTCTCACAAAATTCTATTACAATTGGGTAACTTAGTCCCAGTTTTACACTAAGGAAATTGAGACTCAGAAATACTTTTACCCAAGATCACAATATCACAATAAGAAAATGGCAGAGGGGCTATATTCACTCTTTGTGCTCTTACACTCTCTCTCTCTCTCTCTCTCTCTCTCTCTCTCTCTCTCTCTCTCTCTCTCTCTCTCTCTCCCTCTCTCTCTCATATCTTTCTCAATTTGTGTTCAGATCCCGTGCACCAGCAGTAAGTACCTAGCAGATAACATCAAAATGTTTATTTAGCGAATTAGTTTATATTCATTTTTTATAGTCTTAGTTAAAAATATATGCTGTTTATTTCACCACTTAGTACATTTTTCCAAAATGAAAAAACACTGGGGATATTATGAAGCAGGTGTTCAGCTGTCAGGATTTGAAGTATTTATGGTATGCACTAAAAGCAGAATCACATTTACTTTCATTTATTATCCATTAACTGTTAACCAGTCACTTTCATTTTAAAGCTAATAAGCAATACATTTACATTGAATTTTCAGCATAGCGGGCATCTTTCTAAGCCTTAAAAAATTCCTTTCTTCCTCAATACAATCCTGCGAGGTATGTATGGTTATTCTTATTGTATATATGAGGAAAACATTATTACTACAAAAGAGGTCTCATAAAGGTAATCCTTAAATTGTGTGGCTTATATAAACAAGCACATATTTTGAGCAGGTGGGACAGCTGAGAGGCTACTTAGTATAGCTATTTTGACTTGCCAGGCTGTAGCTCAGAGTTGATGGGTTGTGCTAGGGTAGTACAACTCTAACCCATGAATTCCTCTTCCTGTTTCAGTGCCTAGGAACTAGAATAGCTTAGTCTGGTGTTTCAGCCTACTGCAACAAAATAGACTGCTATGTTATTATTTCTGTTATGTTCATGGTTCAAAGGGCGGAAAAGCCCAGGATCATGAGTTGGCTTCTAGCAAAGCTTCTGTGCTGCATCTCAAGATGGCAGAAGGGCAAGTGAAGATATGCAAAATGCAAGAAGGTATCAGGCTAGTTTCATTCTTTTCTATCAGGTGCCTACTTCCTTAGTAACTAACTTATTCCTAAAATAAGATCCTTAGTCTATTTGTGAGAACAGAGCTCTTTGGTGTTATTCACATCCTTTTCGTTGTTGTTTTAAATAATTTTAATTTATACAAATTAGGTAAGATAAAACAAATCTATTATAATAAGGTAGAAACTTATGGTCACTCAATGAAAATGTGGAAAGAAGCACATAAAAATCTCAAATCAAATTTAGTTAACGATCCTAGTTACTTTTCTATGACTGTTTCAAAAAACCTCAAGGAAGGTGACCTCTAAATTAGATGTACAGTTTCAGAATGTTAGAGTCCATGAAGGTTAGAGTCAAAGTAAATGGTGGCGGGAACATCTGAGAACTCAAATCTTGATCCATAATCCTGAGGCAGACATGGAGAACCCTGGGAATGGCACTAGCTTTTGGAAACCTCAAAGCACACCCTGAGTGATACACTTCTTTTAGCATGGTCACATCTCCCAATCCTCCCCAAACATTTCCACTGGATATGGACCAATATTCAAACATATGAGCCTGTGCAGGCAATTCTCATTCAAACCACCAATAATGAAACATACCAGCTTTGCTATATGCATGCGAATATGCACCTTTCTTCATCCCCGACTCTGTGTTCCTAAACACCTTCTCACGTAAGAGCTCCATCCCTTAATTTATCTACAAAGACAATTACATTTCAACATTTGTTTTGCAGGGAGGCTACTAAATAGTAACAGAGTTTAAAGGCAAGAATACCACACAAAATCTTATCTCTGTGCATACAATAATGAACATGAGAAAATCTGTCACTTAAAGAGGTTTCTGGGCTATAGACTTACTTCCACTAGAACTTCAGATCATTGAGATACAAAGCTCTGTCAAGAATAACAAGTAGATAAGAAGAGAAAGCTTAGAAAAGCTATATACCATACGGTGGGCTTAAAGAAAAGTTTGTAAGTATGGAGATAACTGTCACTAGTCACTAAGGGAAAATAAGTTCAAAGGTCAATAATATTAGATTTCAGTCTTAGTTAGTTTTTTATTGATGTGAAAAGAACCAAGCAAGTTGGAGACTTGCTTACAGCTTCACAGGGTGAGTACATGACTATCATAGTGGGGAGTATAGTGACAGGAAGCTAGGCATGTGCTGGAGTAGTGGTTGAAAGTTTATATATGATTTGAGAGTTGGAGGCAGAAAGAGAGAGAGGGAGAGAGAGAGAGAGAGAGAGAGAGAGAGAGAGAGAGAGAGAGAGAGAGAGAGAGAGTTCTCCTCCAACAAGACCATACTTCATAATCCTTCCTAAAATAATTTCACCAACTAAAGGCCAATTATTCAAATACATGAGCCTATGGGGAGCATTCAAATGAAACTACTGTACTTGGGTTTGGTAAAATACCTAACAATTTCACTTTCTATTAGCTATATTTTCACCGATATGGGAGCATACCTGAGAAGTACAACTTAAGGAGGAAATTTTAATTGTGTCCTACAATTTGATGAGATGGCTTCAATCCTAGTGCAAAGACATGACCAAAGGCAGACCCATGGTGGCAGAAATGCACAAACAGGATTCCTTCCTCAACTCATAGAGTCTTTTTGAACTTTCCATCTACGTATTTTAAAAGAAATATAATAAGACTACAAATGCAGGGTGCAGATACACCCTATCCCAGAAAACTGAACATAAAAAAAACAAAGAGGAACAGCAATAATGAGGGCATAGAGTGCAATATGACAAATGATCCTGGGAGATAAGAGATGGGAGAGGGTGGTTACAGAGTTTACCCATGAAATCACAAACTCAAAGTGCCACATTTTTTTTTTAACCTGGAGAACTTACTCCTCACCATAAAGTACTGAAACTATTTCCTCCTTATTTCTTGGCGACTCAACTGCTTTTCGAAATAGGACACATGCAAATCTATCAGTGAAACTTATCAGGAATGGCTTGAGAGTTTCCTCTGTTCTCTTTCAGCTTTTATTTATATGCCTGCTCCCTGACCAAACCTGCTAAATACACCTATAAAAGGCAGGAGAAAGTTCACCCTGTGTTGAAGAGCACTGAATACAAAGACGCATGATAATAATGGGCTGTTGAGTGTTCATCCCTAAATGGGACATTTAAAGCACCCTATCTAAGGCTCAGGGATCAATGGAAACAATGAGATGCAAATAATTCTAGAGACTGAAGAAAGAAAGGCAAGCTGTGAACTGCTGTCTTCGGGGCATGCCACTTCAGTGGGTCTGTCTATGCAAGCCTAACACTATCAATAATCAGTCAGGAGGGGCATACAGGGCCTATGATTAGCTATTGGCTACTTTCAAATTCTGAGGCAAGGACAACTTTTGTCTCCAGTTGTGTAGCCACTGAGTATCTCTCCAGGATCCACTAAATAGTCTAAACCCATTGTCATACAGATAATGGGGGGAGGGGAGGTGGGGGAAGAGACAGATATGACATAGATGGAGACAGAGATAGACAGAGATAGAGACAGACAGAATATAAGAAAAGGACTTGTAAAAAAGAGAAAAGAAAGGAGGATTAGAGAGGGTGGGCTTACAATAGTCAGAATACACTTAATATTTGGGTGAAATCTTCACAGAACAAAATCAATAAAAGCTATAAATATCAGATGCAGAAAAAGGAGATGTTCAGTTTGTCAGCATTTGTTCTCACCTTTTTCATTTATCCCATTGCAACTCTACTGCAGAAAAGTCACTCTTTGCCTCTCCTACTCAGGAATTCCAGAAGACCGATGACTTATTTTTCTTTTATATTCTTCAAGTGTGGACCCTGACTTATTCTGGACTCAAAGATGTCTTTTTGTAATAAATTGTTGTCCACAGGGTTGGTTTAGGGAGGAACATGTGGCTTAGCTGTTTGTCGAGGATAATAGAAACAAAAATCTTTTCTTCTACCATGAAAAACACTGGGGAACAGTCTGTGCTGCTGACATGAGGCATGAACTCATTGGTGGCCACCCATTCTTTTTTGTTTGTTTGTTTGTTTTTATTTAGGTTAAAACTTTTTTACTAGATTAGTGTTTGGAGAACAGAAAGGGGCATTGCTGTTTTATAAAGGGTATAAGGAACAATTGGCTTTAATAAATCAACACATAAATTAAGGAGCAGAGGACAATTAGTTATTCCATCTTATATTTTTTCAGTTATAGCAACTAGATTTTATTTTAATATTTTTATTAAACATTTTTTTATTTTTTACATATACATTTATATTATTACACATATATACAATAAACTACCTTCAGCTAGAAGAACAATGACACAATCAGGAATTATATAACTGTTACATTCTTAGTGTTTTGCCTATTTGTATTTAGCAGCCTTGAAGAAAACATCTTTCCTATCTTGGTGAGTCTAAATTTCTGAACATAAATCAATATCTATCATATTTAGTCATTATCAACTTAGACCTATCTAGAACTAAAAAAATCTTACCCTTAAACAGCTAAGCTTGATTGTAAAACTAAACTATCTGGTCTTCAACTCCATCAGAGACTTGAGAAGGAATAAAATTGATTACCTGAGTATACTGGGAATGCAGGTGAGTAGCTTTCCAAATGAGAAGATGACAGAGACAATTTGCTACCTGAGTAGTCACCCCAAACACTCTTTAATTTGGAGCATCATCTTCAGCCTTCTGGCCCAGTGTATCTGACAGACATATTTGTAAGACAGGAAGTACTGAGGACTTGCTTACCCTGTCTTGGCAGAGTTTGCTTGTCGACTCTGTCTGCATCCAAGCTGGTCGTTTTTTAGGCAGAATACTGTCTGTTGTAGAAATGAAGATTTTTTTCTACATTTGCCACATTTGAAGCTATATCCATAAGGAGCTTCTTTGATGCTCATTATTATCTTTGATTTAGGCTGGGTGTTGCCAGGATTTAACCTGTCTCATTGTCATTGAATCTTTAAAATAAAAAAAATAAAACATTTTTAAATGCCATATTCTGTATGTCTCTGAGGTATTTGAAGACCTTATCTTCAAGATTTTATCTTATCTTTTTATAGAAGATAGATGTACCTAAGATGTATACTATTGTGATAAAAATAGACTAGTAATTGATATGACCATGATTTGGTCAACTAACAATTAATTTGTATAACTTATTTATCCTAAACAGTCTGCAATAGCACTTTCAAAATATTGGATTTAAACCTTATATTATAATTGAGTTATATGGGTACAATACCTCTAATTAGAGTAGAAACATATATAACATGTGAAGAATAACCTTACATTTGAATTCTATATCACTATATCTAAAATTAAACTTACTTTGCATTTATATACAAAATTCTATACCAGTGAATTAAAAATAACCTTGTGAGTGACCACTGAAGCATTAAGTTGAGGAGTAGATTCACTAATATATTTTTGTTCTATCTTCCTTATATATTTCTATATTTCCCTCTCTTTCTTTTCAAACCCTCTCTGCAAACCTAAGAATGGAAGACAAAGGAAAAGAGAGACATCCCTGAGCCCAACCTTGTTATCTGTCTAAATAAGACCAATAATAACTTGTAACCAACTCCCATTGAAAATAACCCTCTATAGCCCAAGAAAGCAACCAAAAATCTACCTGAACCTACTTAATGGAAATGGAGTGTTATTCTCTTAAGATTTTTCCAGCTGATTTGGTACCAATAATACCTTTATAAGGGCCCAAATCAAATTGAGGAAATGGTTAAACAAGCTGGGAATAGCATTTGTGGTCCAGTTTCTAAATGTTTGGAAATTTCCAGGCTTAATTAGAGTCCTGTGTGGGACAATCTGAAATGCTGGGACAATTTGGATTGGAAGCTTTCTTGGAAGGTTTCCTTTTAGCTGTCTTGTTTTGGTGAGGCACAGCAACTGAAGCGCTTGGTGCTGGAACATGAAGGATGCAGAATGCCAGTGTCCAGCATGCTGAGAGGAATGAATCCTGTCAGGTCTGATCTAATGTCAATGTCTGGATCTTTTGTTATGAAATCATATAATTTTTCACAAGCATTATACAGTTTATAATTTATAATTTATAAATTATAAATTTATAATTATAAAATTATAAATGTATTAAGTGCCTAGAACAATTAAGGCTGGTTTCTCTCTTTTTATGAGCAGAAAAAAGACATCTGCATTAATGTCATATGAAGAACAGCATCTAATAATAATTCATAGGGATTCTCTAGCCAACAAGAAGTATTGTCTGTGCCTAGACATTCATGTCTCACCCAGTCTCAGAGCTATTCCAATATAGTGGGATTAGCAATATAAATTACCTGCTTGTTCTGCAGTTTAAATTCCTCACATTCCCATTGTATCCTTCTCCCTCATCCCCTCCAGATCCTCCCTCCTTCATTCATTACCTCTCCCTCTCTTCCCTGGTCCTCAGAAAGGGAGCCCTCCTCTCCTAACATCTGTCCTCAGTCTATCGTGTTGGCCACTCATTCTTTAGTGACAGGAAAAAACAAGACAAAGGTGGTCATATACCGAATAGGACTCAGCAGTGGAGTAAGGTTCTTAGTCATCTATATAGGTTTGGACAGTTCCACAAGACAATAAGTATTCAACATAATTTTAGACAAGTTGATAGGAGTTGTATGCCTAACCTATTCTAAAGTATCTCCACAACAAAGGACTTCTGTGTACCGGAGCAGAGGTAGGTCAGGGCAGAGCACATCATCTCTTCTTGTGCTACAGCTGATCACTCAGCTGTACTTGCAGAGGTAGTTGTGTTTGAGCCCAGAATTACATATAATTATTAACAATTAAGCCAGGGGGAGAGGACAGCGTGTAGGCTACCCTTTTCTCTTTTGTGTCCTCTTCTGGGATTCACCATAACCTCAGTGACTGTAGCAGAAGAGTGTGGTTATAGCGTTGTGCTCCTGGTGACAATGGGAAACATTTCCTAATGCTAAGTTAAATAAACAAGTCATAGAAGAGGACAGGCAATACATAATTCTAGTCACACAAACTGCTAAAAATAGTCAAACACAGAAGCAAATGAAGCCAGGAGGTTGCAACGGGCTAGGAAGAAAAGGGAATACGTGATGGGTAATCCACGGGTATAAAGTCTCAATAATGAAATTGAATACATCCAGAAATTGGAATATCATGTCTACTGATAACTCATTTCATTGAACAATCACATATATGAGAGAAAAAAGTCTTATTTACCTAATCCTACTACTGTGAAATAAAAGAGAAATCTGCTTATGTGATTAAATGACATGGCTCCATTTGTTCATTTTTTTTTAATTTCATAGAGCTTGGATAAGGCCTTTGAAGATTTCAGATATGATTCCCTTCTTTATAGATGAAAGGCACCATGTCAGGGAAGCGAAGTGGCTTTTTCATGGCAACAGTTATGTACTAGTTATTCATCTGCCCTAAGTGAAGACTTTGAAGTACATCCATCATGGTGCCACGACACAAGCAATCTTTTTCGGTGTGGAATGTAATAAAATCAGTTTCGATTTATAACTACAACTAAGGATGTCTTATTTTGACTATTGTTAAACTGTCACGGCAATAGCGACACTGCCTTTCCTCACTTGCTCTGCCTTGTAAGTGATTTGCACATCAAAATTATGAGCTTAATTCTTAGTATGTTTGAATATTTGTAGATATGATACATATTTAAAAAGCTTTAGGTGGGATCTCCAGTACTTCTAAAGACTGGTATGAGACTAAAATCTCAACTAATTATTACTATAAACATTTAAAAACATTTGTGTTTTGACACTGATACAATTTTATCAATTCACCCTTCCCTCTCTTCCCTTCAAATCTTTCCAAAAACCCCTCCTTTTTTCTCTTTTTCAAACTCATGGCCTTTTAAAAAATTAATTGTTGTTACATAATACATACATAACTACATATATATACATATATTTATATTCCTAAATACATAAATCCAAGCTACTCAGACTGTGTAATGTTAATTGATGTATGTATTAGAGCCAATCTTCTGGGCAACCAATTGGTGTGCTCTTCCCTGGGGAAGATTGTTTCTCTTGCTTTCAGCATTCCTTAATTGCTCCTAGCTCTTCATGTAGGACAGAGGCCCCCTGGGCTTGCCTCTCTCTACGTGGGCACGTGTACTGCTCTTGTCCTTATTCATCTCATGTTTAGGTAGTCATGTTGCTGAGGCTTTACTGGTGTATAAAAACAAAATTTGCCTTGTGTTAGGATGTTTTAATTTGACTTCAAGAATAGATAGCAAATCAAACAGGATATGACAAAAAAAGTCTGTGGAAATCCATAATGTAGACCCATAAGTACCCCATGCACATGGCACATATGCATAGGATTTCACTTGTACGTTTAAAAAACCTATTCTGTTTTGAGGCAAAACTAGTTTATAAGTGTGATCATCTTCTGCTTCACCTTAGTCAGAGAAAATAATTCTTAGTAGCCTTGACTTCAGGTTCTACAGGGAGACATATTGACATAGCTTTTGTGAGTTATCAGTGCTTTGGTGACTTTCCAGTGATGTAGATGCTTGAATTACCCATCCTTCTGGAAGTTACCGCTCATGCATACTCTTATAAATAACCCTAGGAAATAAACTGGTACACGAAGCTAGACTTGAGTGGAATATTTTCCTTGTTTTACATTGGAGACATTTGTTTAATCTGTCAGGAAAAAATAACATAATATATATTAATATTCTACCCTACTTATTACACTACGGTAAAAGAAAAACATAAATACATACTAAGAATTCTATCTGGAATGCTAGCAACTGTGAGAACTATGAGAAGTCATCTCTCACTCCTCAGCAAGCACTCATGCTTGTCCAACACTGGGTAACATTTTTCTTTAATTTTAATTAGTTTCATTTTTATATTTTTACATTTATGCTTCCTTTCTAATTTTAAAAATATTTTATTTGTTCTTTGATACTTGTATACATGTATGCAAAGTATCTTGATGATATCCAAGCTAAATCCTCCTTCTCAGTCCCTTCGTACCACTCACATACTAGCCCCTCCTGCCTTCATGTCCTTTTCTTAGTTTTTATAACCCACAGAGTCCAGTTAGTGCTGTCTATGAGCTTTTGAGTGTGAAGCTATCTACCTGCCCTACTGACTGGTGGGCACACTTCTGAACACAATGGAGACTTATTTATTTATTTATTTATTTATTTATTTATTTATTTATATCCAAAGACATATTCTGTCGCAAGATACATTGGGAAGTTGGCTTTGATCAGGAAGATGCTGTTGGCTGACCCACCTTTAGTTTTTTTTTTTTTTTTTTTTTTTTGTTTTTTTTTTTTAATGTGGTCCTGGTCATTTAGAAACAGCAAAAATAGATTTAATAAATGACTATTTTAAAAGTATTTATCCCAGATATAGCTAGCTCAGTGGTTCTGAGGTTGTAGGATAAAGAGCTATTCAAAGTGAGAAAGGAGTCTTTCAGAGTAAGAAGAAGAAAGAATAAAAGGAGAAGCCAAAGGAGGCAATGGGTCAGAATGCTACAGAAGACCTAAAGTCACAAAAAGAATTCCTTGTGGGGCAAATGCATGAAAATAGAACAGCTAAATTCTGACATTTGCAGTGGGAGAAAAATAAAGAGGTTATATTTGAAAAGTTAAATGATAGGTCTAGAGCTTTATTTCAAACAAGTCTCTATTGCTAACTCTCAACATAAATGTATTAAAAATAAATCGATTAAGCATATGTGACTAGAGGAGACATTGACAGCAGTTATTTGTGTAATAGGTACTAGTACATGCTTCAAAGGGCGTCTTTCAATTTCCTAAGTCACAGTGCTCAGCAGAGGATTCTCCTTAGTGCCCTCAATACATGTAATTCAGTGAGTTAGTAGATGCATGAGGTCGCTGCGTCTTGATACAGAGAGGGGTGGCATGCCAGCCTTCTCCAAGGAGGCTCTGTGCTTGAACCCAGCTGGACTCTTTCTTTTCAAAGAGAAAATGAGTTTGCTTATATTGCACAATATTGTGCAGCCTGCACTCCCTGGTGAAGGAGAACATGACATTCACCACAATTGAAAAATGACCTTTTCTTTCCCTGGAGCAAATGAAAGTTTAGCAGCTGGTGGAGGACTTGCTGCCATGCTCTTTAGAAGGTTAGTTCCTGGCATACTTTTGCCTTTAGCTGTTCTATTGACTTTCTTTGTGGTGAACAAAATACAGCCAGCCCAACTGCTAATGTCAGACAATGACATTTGTCAGACTAGATCTTGGCCAGTGATCTGACTTTGGTATTTTTAAGAAGAAGGGAAGAACCATCTAAGTTAACAAGGATTATTGAGCAACTACTTTGTACCATTTTCAAAAAAAATCATGCAAACTGTTTTAAGGAGTTTATGCCACCCAAGGACAATTGTGTGATTTAAGAATTACAGCAGTTTAGAATGTAGCATATACTACAAAAATGAAGGGACTTTAGCAGAAGATATTTTTTCTTTAGTATCAAATTAAAAGCAAAAGCAAATCTCTAATGCTTCTCTGTACTGTCTAAGACACTACACTCTTGTCCTTGTTTTTAGGCTACACTAACCACACTCGTCATTGGTTTATGGATAGTCACATAGAGATAGATATTTTATATCAACTGATTTTATTAAATACAAACTCAAGTTTCAAATACAAGCTTATACTTTTCTTGATATTATCAGGTAAACTTACCGATTATAGGATGATCAGGGTAGGAAGAAATAAACAGAGAATCAACGCTGTGAATTTAAAAACAGAGAGTGGTGGGACACTAGGAGATAAAAAGAAGGAAATTGTTGCTTATGGAAACTTTCTACAGAAGCAAAATTTCTATTCTATATTCTATTTCTCTCCCTATATATTTAGAAATAAATACTCGGAAAACATGAAACAACCAATGAGAGATTAAAATGGTACTTTGACTCATAATGGTCTCTATAAAAGTGTGTTCTAGAAATTTTACGCTTCTATCTTCTCAAAATAAATGCTTTTCATGTAACCATCACTGTGCAGAAATGTTGATTGTAATTTCTCCAATCTAGAAATGGCTTTAATGGTTACAACAGAGCCACAAATACGCATTAGTATCTGACTACCCCTTAACAAGATTCCATGAGCTCAGTGATTAAAGCAATATTAAACATTTTTCTTAAAGTTCTGCAAGGTAGGATTCTGAATTATGTTTTATGGAGCTAAAGTCATGTTGATAGTGGGCCTCATTCTGTCTGGAAATGCCAGGGAAGTGTTCACTGTCTTGTTTCTTCCAGCTTCCTTGGCTTTTTCCAGCGATCTTTCCTCCCATCATTATATTGCTTTCTGCTTTCTTTTCACCTTCCATTTTCCCTTGTTTCATGGGATCTGCAATGATAATTGAGAATGACTTCCATTTGAGAATCTTTGGCTAATCTTTAATGTGAATTCCTTTTGAATGTGCGGTTACTAACATTTTCAGCTTCCACATTAGGGTGCAGCTATCATTTGGGAAGCTTTGTCTAACCACACAGCTGTACTCACTACTAAAACAGGACAAATTGTCCATGCATGCCAAACTATGGACAAACATTATAAACACCCTTGTAGGCTTTGAACTTTTTCAAACATACTTTACTTGTGGTTCTTAAATCCTTATACCTCC
>OU015747.1:8072788-8115966 GCA_907169655.1 Acomys percivali | reverse complement strand
TTCCCACACTTACAATATTTAATTGATGGAAATTTTAACTGGAACAGAGTGAAAGTAAAGAGAGTAATGAAATCAAATATAGAAAAAAACCCTTTTACTTAGAATAAAAATTAGCCATTTATGACTCATTACAACAAATAAGTAGGAGTATGAATATCAATTGATTGAAAATCAGTGAGGCAAAAACTGGCTTATTGAAATCAGTGTTATTTAATCAATCACAACCCAAACCAGCATCCAAACGACAGACCATTGTGAACAAATGCAAATTCAGAATCTTTATAACTCTTAAATAGCAAACAATAATAAATGACTTTTCACCCCATAATGGAACTTAAGTATCAGATAGAAACTGGGTCTAGAGATCACTGTTGGGGCTTAAATAACTTAACTCCAATGAGCAGAATTTTTAGACCATATATAGTTCACAAGAACTTGAATTTATAATATTGTACTAGTCACCTTTTTGTTGCTGTGATAAAACACCATGACCAAGGCACTCTAGAGAAGAAAGGGTTTATTTGAGCTTATGATTTCAGAAATATGAGTCCATCATGGTTGGAAGGCATGGCAGCAAGCAGCAGATATGGCTATAGAAGAAGGAAGCCAAACTATCATATTTTTAACTATAAGGCTAAAGGAAAGAGCTTGAACTGGAAAATAGTAAGGTACTGTATAGTCTGAAAGCCTACCTACAGTGTCAAACTTTCTCTATCAAGACTTCACCTCTTTGACCTCTCTGTAGTAGTTTAAGCAAAAATATTCCACATAGTTTCAGATATTTGAACACTTGTTGGGGATGTCAAAGAGATACAGCCTGGCTTGAAGAAGTACACTATTAGTGAAAGCTTTGAGTTTTCAAATCTCATGCCATCCCTAGCTTGCTCTCCCTGTATTGTGCTTATGGGTTAAAAATGTGGTATTTCAGCTTTCTGTTCCTGCCACCAAGCTTGTTGCTTGTATCATGCATCCCACTTTTATGGACATTTATCTTTCTAGAACTATAAGCCCAGATAAATTCTCCCCTTTGTAAGTTACATGTTGGTCAAGGTTGTTCATCATAGGCACAGACAAATTATTAATATATTACCCAACTAGAGACCAAATGTTCAAATGCCTGAACCTATAGGTAGCATTTTTCATTCACCTCATCACACTCTGTGCCATCCCTTAGGCCCATGGTAAAGTTATAATGCAAAATGCATTTAGTACACCTTCAAAGTCCTCATAGTTTATTTATTAATATTGATTAAAATTCAAAATCCTTCTGATATTCAAGGAAATCTATTAATTGTTGGCCAAGGACATCCCATGGAAATCCCCATACAACCTAGGCTGATGCTAAGACAGTGGGTTGCTTTGCACAAAGTGACAGCAGGGGCCTCATTGCCAAGAACAACACATACACAACTCACTAACCATGGAAAAGTCAAGCTGGTACCTCCATAGACGCTTTTCTCTCATGTTCTAGAGTATTTGGTGTTCACAGGTATGCTCCAGGCTACCTAAAGAGAAATATAAACACCAATATAGCCACAAAACCTTTGACCTACAATCTGTCCTGCCTAAAAAAAATGCTAGGGCAATAGCGTCAGTTATAAAACATATTGTATGTGTCCTTGAGAAGGTGGCAAAAATGGAGATGCTGATGCTACATAAACAGGGAAAATTAAATGAAAGGGTTTACCAGCATAATCCCTACTCCCTGTGTAGACTATGTTGTGCTGAGATGGTGGTGCCCTGCATTCTCCCTTCCTGTTCGGCCATTTTCATATGCTATTGATTTACTTCTACTTCTGACAATGCACTTTGCTTAGCAGTATGGTTTTATAATTGTGCCAGTATGCAGATGGAGTAGGATTCACAGAGGTGGCTGGTCCCATCTATTCCTGCCCACCAGTCAGTATTAGTTTAGTCACTAGGAAACTTCAGATCTCATCTCCTGTGCCAGAGTTCCCATTACCATTAAGACAGGACCCTGCGAAAGTACCTTTCATCACATTGCAGATCTATTGCAGACCTTTGATTAAACCCCTGCAGAGATCGC
The DNA here is from genome assembly GCA_907169655.1 of Acomys percivali. Classification (NCBI taxonomy): domain Eukaryota; kingdom Metazoa; phylum Chordata; class Mammalia; order Rodentia; family Muridae; genus Acomys; species Acomys percivali. The sequence goes on along the minus strand of OU015747.1, from coordinate 8,113,919 downwards.
TTTGAGCTTCACCGGCTTCTCCTTGTTATTTTTCTCAGTATAGAGTTCTTAGCAGATGTTAATGGCCACAATTGGACGCACATTTGAGTAGTCACACACTTTTAAACACATACCCACTTGGATTCTCAGCATGTTTGAAGGACTAAAACTTCACTGAGTCACCAGTCATTATGAGATATTACTACCTAACTACAACAGACTATAAGGGCAGTCATAGACCCCGGGCATCTGAATTCAATCCATATCCTTTACTATCTGGATAGTCAATGTCAAGGCCCATGAGTTAATACACTTTATAGGTCTATATTTTCTTTGTAGGAAATAAAGTAGCTATGACAAATAGAGCACTTTGCACAATGTCCAGAACTTACTACGTTTTCAATAAAAATTAGCTACTTTAATGTTTGGGAACAACCACATTATTATTTGCATGACACATTGATTTATAGTGCATTGCTTAGTGAATGTAATGGTTTCCTGTCTTAGTTTGATCTGTTAAATGTTCATAAAGAAACCATCTTAATTTTTTGCACATATTCCTCTGTTGAAAACTCTCTGTTTAGTTCTGAGCCTCATTTCTCAATCGGGTTATTTGGTTTGGTGGTGTTTAATTTCTTGAGTTCTTTATATATTTTGAATATTAGACCCTTGTCAGATGTAGGATTGGTGAAGATTTTTTCCCAGTCTATAGGCATCACTTTGTTCTGTTGACAGTGTCTCCCACCTTACAGAAGACAGGACATTCTCCACAGTTGAATGGAGAGTGGGGTCTAACTTTCATATGAACTCAGGTGCCCCATATTTGACCATGTCACCCGGATGGGAAGGCCTGGTGGCACTCAGAGGAAGGATAGCAGGCTACCAAGAAGAGACTTGATACCCTAGATACCCTATGAGCATATACAGGGGGAGGTGGTCCCCCTCAGTCACAGTCATAGGGGAGGGGAGTAAGAGGAAAATGGGAAGGAGGGAGGAATGGGAGGATACAAGGGATGGGATAACAATTGAGATGTAATATGAATAAATTAATAAAATATATTAAAAAAATAAAGAATATAATGATACTTGAAAATATGAAACTCAAATATGAGCATCCATGAATAAAGTTTTGCTGAAATATAAAACAAAATGGGAGGGAGGAATGGGAGGATACAAGGAATGGGATAACAATTGAGATGTAATATGAATATGAAGAAATTAATAAAATATATTAAAAAATAAAAGCAAAAAATAACCCAACAACAGATACACTAAATCTATTTGAAGAGAAAGTAGGGAAGACCCTTGAACCCACTGTCACAGGAGATAACTTCCTGAACAGAACACAAACAGCTCAGGCACTATGATTAATAATTAATAAATGGAACATCATGAAACTGAAAAGCTTCTATAAGGCAAAAGGCACTGGAAACAGACTAAAAAGGCAGTCTCCCAATTGGGAAAAGATCTTCACCAATACTATATTTGACAAAGGGTTCATATCCAAACTATATAAAGAACTAAAAAAAAAAATTAAACACAAACAAACAAAACAATCCAATTTTTAAAAATGGGGTACAGAGCTAAATAGAGAACTCTCAACAGAGGAATCTTGAATGCCCAAAAAGCACTTAAAGAAATACTCAAAGTCCTTAGTCATCAGGAAAATGCAAATCAAAACGACTTCAATATTTCATAGTACACATGTCGGAATGTCTAGGATCAAAAACTGAAGTGACAGTACATGCTGGCAAGGATGTGCAGAAAGGGCAACACTCCATTGCTGGTGGGAGTGCAAATTTATACAACCATTTTGGAAATCAATTTGGTGCTTTCTCAGTAAACTATGAATAGCTCTACCTCAAGACCCAGCTATATCACTACTGGGTATATACCCAGAGGGATGGAGGACAGGGAGGGAGGGTGGGACTGGGAGGTGACAGTTGTGAATAAACCTTCTATAACCCATTTGTTCAGATTTTCTTGTGGGTATATATATATATATATATATATATATATATATATATATATATATATATATGGGAAAAAACCAAAGAATCATGATGATTGTGGGATCTACAGTAAAAGCTTAGTCAGTACACTGGTTTCAATGAGATGCCCCCGCCCCTCAATATCTCTGACATTTGAGTGCTTGGTCTCCTGATAATGGCACTGTTTTAAGAGGCTTAGGAGGTGTGGCTTCCATGTAGGAAATATACCGCTCTCCACTTCCTGCTTGCAGTTCCTGCTATAAGCTCTCAGGTGGTGATGTAGCTTCCACGCTTTTCTGTCATGATGGACTACTTCCCTCTGAAACAGAAAGCCAAAGGGAAATCTTTTATCTCCAAGTTGCCTTGGTGATGGTGTTTTATTATGGAAATTGAAAAATAACTAATAGAGTCACGTTTTGTCAGAAACAGCTAAACTGTCTTTCAGTGAATCTCTTCCATTTTCATTTTAGCTGGCAATGAGCTCAATGCTGCTTGGTATTTGGTGCCTTTATTTTGGGTTTGAAAGTCTGAACATTCTGACACTTGTGCAATACTGTTAAAATGCAGCTTCCCAAGAAAACATGCTATTGAACGCTGTTTCATGTGCTTTGCTTCTGTCTATATCTTATTTGATGCAGTGGATATTTATGTCTTTTCCTAATTTTATAATTATGTTATTTTCTTTATTATCACTGAGTTTTAAAAGTATTTGATATATTCTAAATGACAGTCCTCTATCTGATTGATATTTCACAAGTAAACATTTCTTGCATGTGGCTAGCCTTGATTTGTGTTTAATTGTTAATGGCTCTAGCATTACTGGCTGAGATAAAACAATGATGCACAAGACTTATGTTAACAGAATGAACCCTAATTTGAAATGTTAACATAATTCATGCAGGCATCTGGGTATTTGTTACAATTTAACTGTCTACTGAAAAAGAAACTACTAAATTTTTAGATTAAATGGAATAATCTGATCAGTTGCATTCTGACTCAAAAACCTTGTTACCATTCATGGTGTTAAGATTATAGAGGCATCGATTTCACTTAGATGGTTTAGATTTACATTTTCTTGTTCATACACTTAATTTTTGCTTCACTAGCCTGGAATTTTTGGATCGTAGATGGTTTCCTTCGGTGTTCTTTGGGGTCTTTTTACACTTTTTTCTTATGTTCTCCATTAATGAAAGATATATACACAAAATATTTCATCACTTTCATTCCTGTCTGGAAGACCAATATTCTTTTAATACTTCCAAAATGTCAATACAAGATAGGCCGAGGGGAAATGCCTGGAACTTATTGTCTTCTACAGAGGTTTTGATGGGGGTGGGGCATATTGAAACATTGACATCTGCTTTTCGTGTATGTTTCTTATCTGATCGTCACTTCCGATCCATGTGCAGGATTTTCTCTTTGAATAAGCACAGTGTCCACGCAGGGCATCATCTTCTCCAGTAACAAACTTATTCATTCTTCTCCAATATAACATTTATTACTGACTTTGCTTTACACTGTTCCAATAAGGGCACCTTATTACCATCATTACAACTATTACTTCTTGGTATATCCTTTCTTTTGTCCCTCTTCTCCAAGTTTCCATTTATTCTTACTTTTGTCTTGGAGTTCACATTTCCTTCGAATGGTTTTAGTAGCATAATTGTTCTGTTGATTTTATGTTTTCAAGCCATGTTTGCTTTTTAGTATCTGCCAGTCTAATCATTGTGGAATTACATATTTTTCCATCTACTAAAAATGCTTTAAAAAGAGGACAGCCAATTATCATCCTTTGTTTGTAAATATGGTGCATTTAGTGCCCCAGTTTCTTCTAGTATTTATTTAAGCTCAAACTGAATCAATCCCTCTATCCACATCTCTGAAATGTTTATCTACATATGTATGTATTTCTGAATCAAATCACCAATGTACAGCAGTTTAGTCCACTGTCAAGTTCCAAGCCATATCAAAGTGCTACAAAAAGATTGGTTTTCATCCTTGTAAGAGTTCAATATAAACCTTTAAAAGAGTAAATGGCAAGTTATATATGGCAATTAATAATTATCTTAAGATTAGTTATTTAACTTTTCAAAATGTGTTTTCTCTAAAATGAAAATAATTGTTCTTATCATAGATGCATATTGAATAATTGAGTTCACTTTTATAAAGCACTTATGCCAAGATTTCATATACTATATGCATTTAAATTTTTCTTGATTTTTCTTAAGTTTACTGTTACCTAATATTTAGTTAGATGTTAGAAAATGGTACTGAGTGTCAGCAGAATTCTTGGTTGAATTCTATAATTATAAAGAGATTGATAGCACATGTAATTGATGTCTAAACATGTGTGTGTGTGTGTGTGTGTGTGTGTTTTCAGCATCTATTTCAAATAAGAAACATTTTCTCATTGGAAAATGATGGTCTTATTGCTACAATATGGATTCAGAGATGCAAAAATCAAGTTGAAATGCCTGGTTATACTTAAGAATTTAATGAAATATTACCTAAAAGTACCTCAGGATTATGTTAATATCAGTAAACTAAGAGCAGAAGAAAGTGCACTTGAATCCATAGATGGTGAAAACATCTACTACAGAGCAGAGCAGGTCTGATATAGTGTATTTTACACCCAGAATGACACTTAATGGTATTTTAAAGTACCATTAGTTGTTAGGTTATAATTCATATCTGCATTTACTCTGCAGTGAAATAAATGGAGTTTTAATGGTATGTTGAATTACATAGTAAATCTTCCAACGAGATCATCATTAATTCTTAATATGGGTTGATTTAGCAGTAAGACTGAATATGTTTGTGTATCTTCCCAATTTATGGGGTAAGTCTGCACATAAATTTAAACTTCAGTGACTTTTCTGGAGATTTAATAGCTAGAACAGATTCTTACAGAATACACAATGAGCTTTCCCTGGCTTCTGGAAGGGCACCCTGCTCTACTGCTTTTAGTCTAGCCCATGACTAAGTTATCAGGATGGCTTGCGATCCACTTTACCTCTCTTTCATTTGATAGGCATCAACAGATACAGCAAGATTTATCTTCTCCTCAAAGAAAAATCAAAGGTGAGCCCGAATGTGTAAAGCAAATGAAAGGAAGATCATATTGAAGAGCTCTGAGCAGACAACTCCAGAACTGCTTCCCGCCTGCGTGAAGCGGAGCACTCAGAGAGACTAAATCAAAACAGTAAATACAAGCTGATGGGTTTCTGTGTCGTCCTCTCTCTCTCTCTCTCTCTCTCTCTCTCTCTCTCTCTCTCTCTCTCTCTCTCTCTCTCGCTCTCTCTCTCTCTCTCTCTCTCTCTCTCTCTCTCTCTCTCTCTCTCTCTCTCTGTCTCTCTCCCTCTCCCTCTCTCTTTCTCTCTCTCTCTCTTCCTCTCTCCCTCTGTCCTGTCTGTCTCTGTCTCTCTGCCTCTCTCTGTATGCATTTCAAATGTGATTGCATTATTCACATAAACTTTTCTTATAATAACACTATCATAAAGGTTACAGTTATCTCAGGTAAACAGATATTTTATAAGGCAGAAACAGTTGGTCAGGCAAAAACTGCTGCAGCGTTCCACTGAGGAATGTTCCCCAGGAGCTTGCACTCTTGCCCCTCATCCACTATGAAGTCTTTCAGCTGTGATAGGCCTGGAGGATGTAACTGTTGGAGGGCCCAGGAGGTCCTTGGGAGCATGAGCCAGTGGCTTAGCATGTGTGAACTCAGCCATAGTGCTGGAAACTCAGTGGTCAGTCTCAGAGTCCCCTTGCTGATGGGTTTCAGAGGCATGAGACGGTCTCAGGAACATGGCAGTGCAATCTAAGGAACCATCTCCAGTTTTTGTAGTATTCCAATGTGCATTAGTTTTGTGGTATGTTATTGGGGTTCACAACTTAGGTCTACCTCACTAATATAGCAGTGCCACTCTGGGGTTTGTTCATTAGCATACCAAAGCCCCTTTTAGGCTTGGCTCACAATAGACCTGCCTTGTGGCTGGCTCCTATCTTACAAGCCTTACTGTATTTTTTGGACCATAAGAAGCACTCCCACCCCAAAGTGGAGGAGGGGCAGAACTAGGGTGTACCTTATGGTTTGATTGCTGTTTTTACTGTTTTCCTGCTCCAAACACTGGGAGCGTCTTATGGTCAGGTGCGTATTATGGTGCGAAAAATATGGTACATTATTCCATGTCACACAAAATGGCTTTCAAGTTCCACAAAATGGTTTCACTTAAGTTCCTAGCAACTTTACACACCCAGTGACAATGAGTTTAAACACTTCTAATTGTACCATATGTTCATCAACATTTGTTGTTTATAGGTTTTTTAACTGTAATTTTTATTTGTGTATGTGTATATGGGCTTTATGTGAAGATACACATAGAAAAGGCCCTCAGCTCCTCTAGAGTTGGAGGTTCAGGAAGTTGTGAGCCACCTGACATAAAAGCCAGGCACTGAACAGCCAAAGTCCTCTGGAATAGCAGTGTACTGACTAGTGTTATGACAACTTGAAACAAGTTGAGGGGAGGGAACCTGAGTTGAGAAAATGCTTTATCTGTGGACCATTTTACTAATGATTGATGGAAGGAACACTCAGTCCTCTATGGTGGGCGAGCCCTGAGCTGGTGGTCTTGGGTTCTCTAAGAAAGCAGACTAAACCAGCCATGTGGAGAGCAAGCCAGTAAACAGCACTTCTTCAACTCCTGCTTCCAGGCTCTTGCTCTATTGGGATTCCTACCAATTACCTGGAAGTCTACACAGACTAAACCCTTTCCTCCCCAAGTTGTTTGGGTCCTGGAGTTTTATTACAGCAATATTAACTCTAACTAAAACAACCTGTCTACTAAAACTCCTTCATATAATTTTTTAATCTACTTTTATCTCTGAGCATTCTAAGGGGAAAAAAAAATGTTTCCTTCTACCTTTAAAATTATTTGAAAACATTCACCAGGCACTTATTAGGTACCACGTACTGTGTTACCTGCACACTGTCTTTGTCTAGGAGTTGTTTTGTTAGAATTATTTCATAAATGAAGCTACTGAGACTTAGCTTCATTGAGGCCACATAAATCAATGATATAGGAACCTGCCTGACTCTTTCAACATTCCTGTCCTAGCATCTTGGTATAATATCTTCTGAGGCTGATGGTTGTTAGGTACCAAGATGGACAGGAGCCTGTTAGTTTGGAGGCTATTGGGGATCTGCTCTCCCCTCATGTCAGGAACCTTACCTCCCATTTCTATGGTAACACTAGAAGGGGGGAGGTATCTCACTAGTATTCAAGTTACCATATGAAAAGGTGATCTGTCAAGATCAGGAAACGCAGAAACTTCCACTTCCTAGCTACAATATCCTTCAAATTACTTTTTGCGGTTTGGGTAGCATTAATTTAATATTTATTATGCAAGATACAATATTATTATTTTCCTATAATATATATTGTATATGATTTTAATTATTATTAAACAGTCCACAAAATACCCTATATAACTATGAGACATGCAAATATGTTAGTCATCTTTACTTCTTTAGGGAGAGCCTCACATTTTCAATTAACTCTTTGTTAATTTGACTTGTTCATTCTAAGTCAATTTATGTTAGTTTAATTCATTTAACTATTTAAATCATTCACTCTTCATTATCTAATTTTCTTATAATTTTTAGAGTTTGCAACTTAAGAAAAGATATTATACAAGAAGTATTTGATAATTGAAATCCAGGAATAAGCAGAGATCCAATTCCAGAAGTTAATATTCCCTTATATGTAGTGCATAGATATAGACGGCAGCCTGGGGCTGACTTGTTCATTCTGCATGCTGATAGCCTCACTTGAAGGCTAAAGATGTCTTACACCTGTTTCCATAAGTTCTGGAGAGTAAATTCTCTTTTAGTATGAACATCCAGTATACCACTCATATGCCACTTGGCATAGGTCTATGGCATGATCTTAATTCTTAAAATATATATATATATATATATATATATATATATATATATATATATATATATATATATATATATTAAAAGATGATGTCCTGTCCACTGGCTAGATTAGAGTAGGGGTTCAGTGTTTATTACTTGTATTGTCCTTGATTAGTACAATAGTTTGAGCAGACACCTCTGGGCCCTGATTCAACCACTATGATGTTCTTCTTGTAGGTTTCTAAGATCCTCTGGATCCTTCTATTTCCCCATCTCCTATATTTCTCTTACCTAGAGTCCCAGTAGGATGTCCTCACATCTGTCCCAATCACTTGGTAAATGAAGACATTCTGGAGAGCAGAGACTCACCCTGACATGAGCTATGGTGGCCCATATTTGATGACCTCCCCTTCGTGGGGAGCCCTGGTGGCACTCAAAGAAAGAATAGTCAGAGTACCAAGATGAGACTTGTTAGCCTGCGACCGTGAAGTGGGGGAGGAGATTCCCCTCGGACACGGACCTAAGGGAAGATAATAGGGTGGGGGTGTAGGAGGAACAGAAGGATACGAGTGATGGGAAAACAATTTAATTGTAACCTGAATAAATTAATTAAAAAAATAAAAGTAAACTAATGATCTTAAAAAAAAAGGTGATATATTACCATGATTTCCCTCAGTGATAGACCATCACCTCTAAGTGTAAGCAGAATCTCTCATGTATGTATTAATATTTTATTAAAGAAAATATGTTAATTAACATTATATAATTAATATTTCATAAATTAAATATATGTTTAGGATACAACATAAAATAAATCTTAATATCAGAGATGCGTTGAATTGAGTGTATGTGCTCACCTTGGAACCTAGATTCCTTTAAGACGTATGGTCACTATTAAGCAGAAATTGAAACAGGTCTTCAGAAACAATGGCGCATACATGGATATTTATGGGAATCCAACAGGAATGACAATACCAGCAATGACAGAGAGATTACAGCCATATCACTGAAAAGAAGCATTTTCTTAAAATCATATTTAATAAAGAACTTGGGTTGGTATTCCAAATAACAAGGCAAGATAGGAAGAAAGAGTGAAAGACTCAGATTGCTTTACCATTGATTGTCATCAAATTGGAAGATTCTCTGAGAAAATTTAACTAGTTCATGTGAAATACATATAACAAATATATAATTATGTATATGTCAATATATTTCTAAGATATTTTTTTTTTTTTGCTTAGACATCTTAGTCAACTTCTTATTGGAAGATGGGATAGGTATATTTTTACTTCAAACTTTCTAATATACATAATATAAAAATAATAGAAGACTCTGTCTAGAGTCTTCTCCATCTTCTGATGGAGAAGAAAATAAACATACTGTCTAGGCACTATAAGATTCCTGAACCTCATAGTGACTTTCTTGGTAGGGCTTTTGCTCACATTTCCCAAACTTGGCGGTGGAAGTATTACCTGGTTAGAGAGTCTTTTTTGTTTGTTTGTTTATTTGTTTTCTTTTTTTTGTTTTTTGTTTTTTGTTTTTTTTGAGACAGGGTTTCTCTGTGGGTATCCTTGAATGTCCTGGATTTGCTCTGTAGACCAGGCTGGCCTCAAACTCACAGCGATCTTCCTGCCTCTGCCTCTCAAGTGCTGGGATTAATGTTGTGTGCCACGATGCCTGGCTTGGTTAGAGACTCTTAACAGGCACAGAAGTGGTTCCAAGATGCGTGGTCGTCCCCTTTTTTTTTTCTCACTAAAGTCTAAATAGGAAGTGTAGATGCCTATTTTTACCAGGCTGTAGAAAGTTCTGTAAACAACATTTTGAGGTTGTGGTATGAAAGGACCACTAAGGAGTTGTGGCTTTCTGACCAAACGGGAAGGATTAAACCTTCCTTTTTCATGGTCAATGATAATTATCTGACATATCTTCCATGTAACATGATATCTTACCTTCTTTCTGTAAAGTGTCAAAGAGAACCTTGGGAAAATCAACTTATTACCAGTGTTAAGTGATGTGGAGGGCATCTCATTGTGACTCCAATACTGATGGCTCCTGTGAAGCAGGGAGATGCTGATATTTCTCCCAGTGAAGATTGTGGAAAGCGAGGGTCCAGGACTCTCATTTCTGTAGGTATGTCACTAGCAATCTCTCCTTATTAGAAATAAACAGAGGATGAGTGAGGAAACTTAATTCTACCAAACCAGGCAGTAATAATTTTCATGTACTATTCTCTTGCAAGAATGATATCAAAGGAAACCACGTAAAACAGGAGCTTGAGTAAAACCACAACCTTATAACATTATAACAGAATGTCCAGGTTCCAGAGAAAATTCTCAAATACCCTAAAATATCTCAACTTAGACCGGAAAAAAAAAAGCCTCAACAAATATTATCAGGCTGACAGAGATGTAATTATCTACAAAGGGTTCATGGCAGCTATCACACAAATTTTTAAATAAACAGCAAATATTCCTGAAGGAATATATAATGTAAGAGGATCAAAAGTGTTTTGTAAAATGAAATACTAATAGGGAACAAATCCCACAGCCGATGAGATCAGAAACAGATCCATGGGGAAAGGAAGACGCACGAAGGCACAGCAACAGAAATCACCTAGTCTAAACAACAGGAATACAGTAGACTGGAGAAATGGGTTAAGAACTTGTTACAGGCAGTGGAGATGGCTCCGTATTTGAGAGCAATTGTTGCCCTTGCAGAGAACTCAGGTTTGATTCTCAGTACTGGCATCGTGGTTCACAACCATCTGTAACTCCAAGTGCTGGAGAAAGAGCTGAGAGCTCTACATTGTGATCTGCAGGCAGCAGAAAAGGACTGTGCACCAGGAGGCAGGCTTAAGCTTTTGAGACCACAAAACGCATCCACCTAAAGATGGACTTCCTCCAGTAAAGCCACGCCTACTTGAACAAGGTCACATCTCCTGTTAGTGCCACTCCCTATTCAAACCACCACAAGAGACAATAAAAAGGGTTTTCAAATAAAACTTAAGGAACATGTTGACATTTATCTAAAATATTTGTCACTAGAGCTTTGGCTTGGGAAGAGAAAGAAGAAATATAATAACAAAATTATCAAATTTGTGAATAAAGTTCTTAAAACAATGAGAAAAATAAACCATAAGTTACGCAAGGATCTTCATGCCAAGACATATCATACTCAAACTTGGAAAAGTTTAAGGCACAATATATCTTGGATGGAACAAGTGAGAACTACATTTTTCTTACAAGTAGAAAATTCTTTTAAGTAAATGTCTTATGAGACGTCTTTGGTGGGGGGAGCAGTTATTTGGGTTTTTTGTGTTTTCTAATTTTCTGTTTTGTTTTGCTTTTACATAAGTACTGATGAGGATTAATTCTATTTGTATATTAGGCAGATAGTCGACCACTGAACCACACACACACACACACACACACACACACACACACACACCTTTTAAGAGTATGAGAAATACAAAGTACAGGCTGAGATAATAAAATTTGAAAAGTGTCAAAAATATCTACATATATAAATAACTTACTACTCTCAAAAATACAAATAAAATAATGCAATTATAAAATGAACAGGAAATAGAAAGACATTTCCCTGAAGAGAATGTACAGGGAAAAGTTCAGCATTGTTAATTAGGTTATTAAATTTAAATATAACACATTAGCTAAACTGAACTAAATTACAAACACTGGTGGGGATGGAGAGACCCATTTTACTCACACACTTCTGCGGAGAGCATAAATGGCGTCGATCCTCTGGAGAACCATGTGGCATCTTCCTTATAAACACACAGCTATTGTATAACTTCATAGTCACACACTTGAGTTTTTAATCTTGGTGAAATAAAGATTTATATTTGTGTAAAAGCTCACACAAAATGCTTACAACAGCTTCATGGTACAATAGTCAAATCTGAAAGCAATCTAGATGTCCCTCAGCAGATATTAAGTTTTAACAAACTGTAATGTATTCGTTCAGAATGCTAATTCAACAGGGAAGTCAATTGATACTAGATACACCTTGGAATTAATATGACAGGTATTAAGGATTGATAAGATGGATAAGGGATGCATAGGGAAAGTGGATGCGGCTATAGAAGAACAGCTTGGAGGCAGTGTGGTGAGGGGGCTCTTTGTATGTTCTGTACTGATGTAACTGTCAGTGTCCTACTATCAACCTATAGTCTTTCAATTTGCTGTGCTTAGAGCAAACTATATGAGGTACACTGTCTCTCTCTATCTAGTACTCCCTACAACAGCAATGAATTTTTAATCATTTCCAAATAGAAATTTGATTAAAGAAAATTTACCAGTATCTCATTGCATACTACAAATACATTTCATGCATAATTTATTTTTTAAATGAGCTTGACATTTAAAAATTGCAATAGATTTCAGAATATTCAGAATCTCTTCATAAATTAGAAATTTTTAAAGTATTACTGTGAAAATATTCCACCCCCTTCCTCCTACTCACACACACACACACACACACACACACACACTCACATCTGATATATATATATATCAGAAATAAGATGTTGCATACCAACATAAACCAAGTTGACTTCTCTAATTCAGGTTTTTTTTTTAATGGAATGCTTATGTTATTTTTGGTAGATAGCAACAAGTCTCAAAGATTTTTGAAGAAAGTACTCCTTATCCTCAAAACTACTTGTCAGGTACAGTAAAATAAAGTGTTGGACCAATTTCAAGGAACACAAAACTTCAACACTTACTGATAAACTGGCAATTAACTTGGTAATTAAATCTGTTGAATGAGTTCAGCAAGGTCTAGAGCTCATGATTTTAGACAGGTTTTGTTCTTAATTAGTTCCATGACCAGCATGGTTGAGGAAGATTTCTGATACCAGGAATATAAACTGAGGGATGCAAAATTCTGCCTCTAGAATGCTGTTGAATTCATTTAAATTGAAAAACTCAAGGCTTTGTAACATATATCTATAACTCCAGTATTACAGATGGCAGAACAGCAGAACCACAAAGCCAGCTTGGAGAACGTGCTATTTCTTCAGCATCCCTGGCCCTAAGAGATATAGTTTGTTAGTGTTGGCATCTATAATTTCCCTGTAGCCTGTTGTGAAGATTCTTAACTTTACTCATGTGATTTTTGTGTCAGTGGGTCATATATTCAAATATCAGCAGTCAAGGAACAGAAAATGTACATGAAGTGCCTGCTCCAGCAGGCTCACTTGTTAAAGATCTCTTGTAGCACACTGGAGAATGGTGAAAATGTACAGAGAAAGGACAAATTGTATTCTTTTTCTTTTCTTTTCTTTTTTTCCTTGGTTTTATTTTTTTCCAGACAGGGTTTCTCTGTGTAGCCTTGACTGTCCTGGACTCACTTTGTACACCAGGCTGGCCTTGAACTCACAGAGATCCACCTACCTCTGCTTCCCTGAGTGCTGGTGCTGGGATTACAGATGTACACGATTCTGGGAATACAGATGTGCACCATTGCACCCGGTGATAAATTGTATTTTTTAAAATATCACATTTTTATTAGTAGACAGATGGGCAGAAAAAGACAAAATAAATCACTAAAGGGGAAGTCAGCACAAAATGCATTGGACAAACTTCTCATAAATTAAACTGAAAAACCATCTTCTTTTTTCACTAAGAAAACTATTATTTATTTATTTATTTTTTACATATACATTGATACTATTACACATATATACAATAAACTATCTACAGCAAGAGGAACCATGAAACAATCAAGAACTACATAAATATTATATTCATAGTGTTTTGACTATTTGTATTTGGCCAAATACAAATAGCTAAGAAAACTATTAAAGCCAGGTGTGTCTATTGGTTTCAATTAAAATTGCATCTGAATCTTTTCAGCTGTAAATATAAACCTCCTTTATCAGGGTGGCGGGGGAGGGCAATTTCCCTGCCAATGGACAGGATCAAACGTAAGGGAGCCAGCAAATGATGGCCAGGAACTATAAAGTAGAGCTAACAGAATTCTGGAATGGTAAGAGACTGTGAGGAGACTGAGAAGCAACGTTATAATTTCCCCACCCAGCCGCAGGCTACATGGAAGTAATGAGCCTTCCATGAGGCCTTGATTAAACGAAAGAGAAACCTTGTTCTTTTCAACGCAAGCAGCACAACTGTGTTCAGAAGGTTCTATTTGCACCCAGCAACTCCATATACTCCCTAAAAAGAGAGAAACTTAACACACGCCAGTGGTTTTCCATAGGACGTGTTCTCGGGACCTTAGTTTGGGCCAGCATGTTATGTCAGTTATATATAACACAGATTTTACCGTTATACAACAACTTCTGTCTACCAGCAAAGCCACAGAGCCTTGGAATAACCACAGCCTCATCAAAGGCCGAGAAGTCCACTTCCACTCTCTGGCTCCCTGAGTCAACATGCAACACAGGCCAGTAGGGAACCACTCACAGTGCCATGGTGCTACCATGCCCGGGAGTGAGGTGGTTTTGCACTTAAAGGCTTAGTTTTAGGGTGCCAAGAGAATAAGACCAAACTACTGGCTGTAAACTTTTTGGGGAGGAAGATGAGCGCTGTGAGAGGGTATGGCTCCAGGTTGCAGGCTAACTGGGAGCACTGAGGGGAGCCACAAGCTAGTTCGTTCTGGGGTTTCTACTTTTTACAACTGTCCTACACAGAACAGCAGCTGCATTCCCCAACTACTAGACTTGGTACAGTCCTGGCCCAAGGGAGATAAGGTTCACAGATATTTGAGGACTACACTAAACTTTAGAAGCCAGAAAGCTAAGAAACAGCATTCATTCAAGAGAATTTCAAGAGTGAGTGAAAACCCTGAGATCAGAAAGGAAGGAGGAACTATAAAGAAGGAAGGAAGAACCCAAGGGCCGATTGGAACTGGGAAGGATGGATCCTCCACAGTTTAGTAGATAGATTGTATTCTAAATAGGCCAATGTGCAGTTACATTTCATTCTCTTGGGTGAACTCAGCTTTTTCTTGCTCTATTTTAGCTGAAGAAGCATCCAGATAGATATTCTGAAAAACAAGATTTTGGTTAAATATCTTAAGAATTTTTATCCTAGACCCCCGCAAAAAAATGTTAAAGAAAGTGTTGGGAAGTCTAACGTCACAGTAATTTGTTTATTAGATTTGTTACTTAGATTCAGGGAAGAGGAAGATAAAAGAGATTTCAATGTGAATGAGCAAAGCCCAGAAATCCAGACTATTGAAACCAGAGAAAAGTAAAAAACAAAAGAACAATGGAGTGCTATACCTGAGTCTTGAAGGTAGAGCTATTCCCAGCTTTGTGAGAAAGCAACAGATTGATTTCCAAAGTGGTTGTATAAATTTGCACTCCCACCAGCAATGGAGGAGTGTTTTTTCCCCACATCCTCTCCAGCATGTGCTGTCACTTGAGTTTTTTATCTTAGGCATTCTGACAGATAACATGGAATCTCAGAATCTTTTCGATCTGCATTTCCTTGATCACTAAGGATGTTGAGCATTTCATTAAGTGCTTCTCAGCACACATCCAAGAATACTTGTTCAACTATGTTCACAGCAGCTTTATTTGTAATAGCCAGAATCTTGAAACAATATACATGTCTCTCAACTGAAGAATGGACAAAGAAACTCTGGTACTTAATCTCTGCACCCAATGGAAACTTCTCCAAAATTGATCACATCGTAGGTCACAAAGCAAGCCTCAACAGATACAAGAGGATTGAAATAATACCCTGTATCCTATAAGATCACCATGCTCTTAGGCTGCAATTCAACAACAGAAATAACAAAAAGCCTACACATATGTGGAAACTAAACAACTCTCTGCTAAATGACATCTGGGTCAGAGAAGAAATAAAGAAAGAAATCAAGGAGTTTCTGAAATTCAATGAAAATGAAGGAACAACATACCCAAATTTGTGGGATACCTTGAAAGCCATGCTAAGAGGAAAATTCATAGCACTAAGTGCTTTTAAGAAGAAATTGGAAACTCCACACATAAGCATCTTAATGACACAACTGGAAGCCCTAGAAAAAAAAAAAAGCAGAAACACCCAAAAGGAGTAGATGTCTGGAAATAATCAAACTCAGGGCTGAAATTATCAAATTATAAACTAAGAAACCAGTCCAAAGAATCAACAAAACCAAGAGCTGGTTCTTTGAGAAAATCGACAAAATAGAAAAACCATTAGCCAAAATAACTAAAAGGCAGAGAGACACTATCCAAATCAACAAAATCAGAAATGAAAATGGAGACATAACAACAGACACTGAAGAAATACAAAGAATCATAAGATCCTACTTTGAAGGCATATATGCCACAACATTTGAAAATCTAAGGGAAATGGACGATTTTCTTGATCAATTTCACTTGCCAAAGTTGAGTGAAGAGCAGGTAAACAAGCTAAATAGTCTCATTTCCACTACAGAAATAGAAGCAATGATTGATAGTCTCCCAAACAAACAAAAAAAAAGCCCAGGGCCAGATGGTTTCAGTGCAGAATTTGCCGGACCTTCAAGGGCGAGCTAATACTGATACTCTTCAAGCTACTCCAAAAGATAGAAATGGATGGAACATTAACAAATTCATTCTATGAGGCCATAGTCACATTGATACCTAAACCTCACAAAGACTCAACAAAGAAAGAGAATTTCAGACCAATTTCTCTTATGAACATCGATGCAAAAATACTAAATAAAATACATGCAAAACGAATACAAGAACACATCAAAGATATCATTTATAATGACCAAGTGGCCTTCAATCCAGGCATGCAGGGATGGTTTAATATACAGAAATCCATCAATGTAATCCACCATATAAACAAACTGAAAATAAAAAACCACATGATCATCTCTTTAGATGCAGAGAAAGCATTTGATAAAATCCAACACCCATTCCCAAAATTTGTGGACAAATGGATTGAGCTAGAGATGATCATAATGAGTGAGTTAACCCAGAAGCAGAAAGAGTCAAATGGTATATACTCACTTATATCTGGACACTAGCCCAAGGGGCATGTCCCATGAAAGTCTTATCAGGAAAGTGGAACATAGGGGAAGACTTCCTATTGGGTCTCTAGGTGAGAGAAGCAAGGGAGAATGGGGAAATAGAGGGATCCAGAGGGTCCTAGAAACATACAAGTATGATGCGCAGATCTGGGCCTAGGGGTCCTGCTCAAACTATGGCCCCAGCCAAGGACAATATGTGCAATAAACTTTGAATCCCCACCCAAATCTAGCCAATGGACAGGACATTCTCCACAGCTGAGTAGAGAGTGGGGACTGACTTTCACATGAACACTGGTGCCCCATATTTGGCCACGTCCCCTGGATGGGGAGACCTGGTGGCACTCAGAGGAAGGATAGCAGGTTACCAAGAAGAGACTTGATACCCTATGAGCATATACAGGGGAGGAGGTCCCTCCCAGTCACAGTCATAGGGGAGGGGAGTACGGGAAAATGGGAGGGAGGGAGGAATGGGAGGATACAAGGGATGGGATCAATTGAGATGTAATATGAATAAATTAATAAAAAATATTTTTAAAAAAGAAAAAAAATAAATAAAAATAATAATAAAGTTTTAGAGAGATCAGGGATACAAGGCACTTTCCTCAACATAATAAAGGCTATATACAGCAAGCCAATAGCCAAAATCAAAGTAAATGGGGAGATACTCAAGGAAATTCCTCTAAAATCAGGAGCAAGGCAAGGCTGCCCACTCTCTCCATATCTCTTCAATATAGTACTCGAAGTTCTAGCCAGAGCAATAAGACAACAAAAGGAGATCAAGGGTATCCAAATGGGAAGGAGGAAGTCAAATTATCCCTATTTGCAGATGATATGATAGTGTACATAAATGACCCTCAAAATTCCACCAGAGAACTCCTACAGCTGATAAACACTTTCAGCAATTTGGCTGGATACAAAATTAACTCAAAAAAGTCTGTAGCCTTCCTTTACACAAATGACAGGCTTTCAGAGGAAGAAATTAGGAAAATCACACCCTTTACATTAGCCACAAGCAATATAAAATATCTAGGAGTTACTCTAACGAAGCAAGTGAAGGACTTGTTTGAAAAAAATTTCAAAAATCTGAAGAAAGAGATTGAAGATGACATGAGAAGATAGAATGATCTTCTTTGCTCATGGATCGGGAGAATTAACATAGTAAAAATGGCCATAGTACCAAAAGCAATCTACAGATTCAATGCAATCCCTATCAAAATACCTACACAATTTTTTAAAGACATTGAAAGTTCAATTCTGAACTTCATATGGAAAAAAAAAAAAAAAAAAACAGAATAGCTAAGACAATCTAGTACAATAAAAGGTGCTCCGGAGGAATCTCCATACCGGATCTCAAATTGTACTATAAAGCAATAGTAATTAAAACAGCATGGTACTGGCACAGCAACAGGCTGGTTGATCAGTGGAATCGAATTGAAGACCCAGATATGAATCCACACACATATGGTCACTTGATTTTTGACAAAGAAGCCAAATCCATTCAATGGAAAAAGGATAGCATCTTCAATAAATGGTGCTGGTCTAACTGGAGGTCTATGTGTAAAAAAATGCAACTGGACCCATATTTGTCACTTTGCACAAAACTCAAATCCAAGTGGATTAAAGACCTCAACATAAAACCAGAGACACTAAGTCACTTAGAAGAAAAAGTGGGGAAGAGCCTGGAACATATTGGCACAGGAGACAACTTCCTGAACAGAACACCAACAGCCCAGGCCTTAATGTCAACAATTAATAAATGGGACCTCATGAGGCTGAAAAGCTTCTGTAAGGCTGGAGACACTGTCAAGAGAACAAAGTGACAGCCTACAGACTGGGAAAAGATCTTTACCAACCCGACATCTGACAAAGGTCTAATATCCAAAATATATAAAGAACTCAAGAAATTAAACACCACCAAACCAAATAACCCAATTGAGAAATGGGGCTTGGAACTAAACAGAGAATTCTCAACAGAAGAATATCAAATGGCTGAGAAACACTTAAAGAAATGCTCAACCTCCTTAGTCATCAGGGAAATGCAAATCAAAACAACTCTGAGATTCCATCTTACACCCATCAGAATGGCTAAGATCAAAAACTCAAGCGACACCACATGCTGTCGAGGATGTGGGGAGAGAGGAACACTCCTTCATTGCTGGTGGGAATGCAAACTAGTATAGCCATTTTGGAAATCTATCTGGTGCTATCTCAGAAAACTGGGAATAGGGCTTCCTCAAGACCCAGCTATTCCACTCCTGGGAATATACCCAGAAGATGCTCCAGCACACAACAAGAAACTTTGCTCAACCATGTTCATAGCAGCCTTATTCATAATAGTCAGATCATGGAAACAGTCTAAGTGTCCCTCAGGAGAAGAATGGATAAAGAAACTGTGGTACATATACACTATGGAATACTACTCAGCTATTAAAAACAAGGAATTCCTGAAATTTGTGGACAAATGGATTGAGCTAGAAATGATCATAATGAGTGAGTTAACCCAGAAGCAGAAAGACTCAAATGGTATATACTCACTTATATCTGCATACTAGCCCAAGGGGCATGTCCCAGAAAGCCTTCACTTACCAGGAAACTGGGACAGAGGGGAGGACATCCTATTGGGACTCTAGATGAGAGAAGCATGGGAGAATAGCAATGTAGAAGGATCCAGAGGGTCCTAGAAACTTACAAGTAGAACATTGTGATAGGCAGATTTGGGCCCAGGAGGAGTCCTGCTCAAACTAAGGCACCAGCTAAGGACAATACAGGCGGTAAACTTTAAACCCCTACCCAGATCTAGCCAATGGGCAGAACTCCTCAGTTGAGTGGAGAGTGGGATATGACTTTCTCACGTACTCTGGTGCCTCACATTTGACCATGTCCCCTTGAGGGGGAGACCTGGTGGCACTCAGAGGAAGGATAACAGGTTACCAAGAAGAGACTTGATACCCTATGAACATATACAGGGGGAGGAAGTCTCCCTTAGGAACAGTCATAGGGGAGGGGAATAAGGGGAAAATGGGAAGGAGGGAAGAATGGGAGGATACGAGGGATGGGATAACCATTGAGATGTAACAAGAATAAATTAATAAAAAAAAATGTTGATGGCAAAAAAAAAGAAAGAAACTCTGGTACATTGACACATTAGAATGCTACTCAGCTATTAAAAACAAGAAAATCATGAAATTTACAGGCCAATGGATGGAGCTGGGAAAAATCATCCTGAGTGAGGTAATCTAAACCCAGAAAGACACATGCTGTGTGCTCACTTAATAAGCACATTTTAGCCATTTAGTACATGATGAACAATACTACAATGCACAGACCCAAAGAAGATAAGTAGCTGGAGGACCCAAATAGTGGCTGAAGAGAGGGAACAAGGTAGGAGAGAAAGTGAAGAGAGAAATAAGGATGAAGCTCTGACATGGAAAGAGTGGGGGTGGAGGAACAGAAGGCCTGTAGAGAACAGAGAAACTATGGGTGGGGGCATCTCTGTGACAAGCTGGAGACCACAGAATAGGCTTCTGGAAGGATATGAGAGGGACTGTAGTTGACACTCCTAGGAGCAGGGGCCATGGAGACAGAAGAGAACACACTCAAACTAGACAAGATTCCTATTGGGGGGAGAAGAACACCACTCCACCCACAAAAACGTTGAAAACTTACCCTGCCTACAAGAAGTGCGAGCATAAGGATAGAAGAATAGCAGAGATTTGAGGGCATGTCCAACCAACGCCTGGCCCAACCCAAGACACACCCCATGGAAGAGAGCCAATACCTGATACTATTAACGATATTCTGTGATGCTGAGACTCACAGCCAAACTTTGGGTGAAGCATAGAGAGTCTAGTGGAAAAGTATATGTGTGTCGGGGGGGGGGGCACAGATAAAAGTGGAAGAACCCAGTCCTGAGGAGACTTGATGAGCAGGGGTGGGTGGGCGGGCTATTTTTCTAAAGAACAGAGGAGAGGAGAGGGTGAGGGAGGATAGGACTGGGAGGAGAGGAGGGAGCAGGCTATGACTGGGATGTAAAGTGATTAAATTAATTAATATTAATTTTAAAAGGAATAAGAACAATGTATTCCATATCTGTGCCAAACCAAAGCAGGAACCCAAAAGGACAGCACCTTGAGTCATGATGAGAGTGGCTACAAAGAGAGACCACACTTATAGTTGCTGTGAGAATTAGGTCTGGGGATAAAGTCATTAAGACTACATACAGTCCTTACATGTATGTCTGCGCCATAAGTGTGCCTGATGCTTATCAAGGCCAAAAAAGAACATCAGGTCCTCTGTTGTGATCTGCAGTGTGGATGCTGGAAATTGAAATATGGCCCTTTAGAAGAGCATCCAGTGTTATTAACCAACAAGTCATCTTTTGAGCCCCCATATCAAACCTATAAGGGCACATAATCCCATTTATGAGATGTGAGCCCTCATGACTCAGATGCCTCCTACAGAGGAACACATGTCTTAATTTTGTTATTCTGGGAGTAAATTTTCAACGTGAATTTTGGAAATGCCAAAAGAACTGACACTATAGAACATATTATTATGTTTTATAGCTCCCTGATGCTTCAGATGACCAACTCTAAAATAGACACAGACATTTTATCTTAGATTGGAATGAGTAACTTATAAGCACTTATAGTAAATATGGTGTGCCTGGCCTGGCCTGGCCCACAGTAACTTGCAAATGCTTTCACAGCTCTCTGGTAAAACCTGGTAAAATTCAGTTCTTGAAAAATCTGTTAAAATTCTGTGTTTAGCTGGCTCAGTGGTTAAGAGCACTGGCTGCTCTTCCAAAGGGCCTGAGTTCAATTCCCAGCAACCACATGGTGGCTCACAACCATCTATAATGAGATCTGGTGCCCTCTTATGGTGTGCAGGTGTACATGCAGGTAGAATACTGTATACATAATAATAAATAAATCTTTAAAAAAAAAAGAAAAGGAAAAAGAAAAATCTGTTAAAATTCTGTGTTTAGCTGGCCTCCTCTACTCAGTCAAAAACCAATGTGTTCCCAATAGTAGTTATTGATCTCTATTTCTGTGAAACAGACACTGACAAAGTCCTAGATGATTGCACCAAGGTCTGCTCTGTCTCCGTACTAGGAATATAGTCATAGTTGTCTTGTGTCAGACCTTGGCAGGACACCAGTGGGGAAGGCTCATGAGACATTCAGCCATTCCCCAGACTAGTCCATCGAGATTCCTTTCAGAGCATTGTTTTCTGCAAACTCTCACGAGAAAATATTAATTTTAACAATGTGATGACAGATATTCTATATGAATTTCACTGTGGAACACCTGAGTTTCAGTAAAATTCCTAATTTGTCAAAGCATTTTTCAAAACCTCACTTTAGCTCCAAGGACATTGAACTTCAAGGTAGATATTTTATGTGTCCAAAATATTTCACACATGAATGATTTATACATTTAATATACTTTACAGAGAGGATCATAGACTTAGGTTTCTGAGTAATACACTTAAGGAGACTTTACATAAAAATGTTCCCTTCAGGGTGCCATGAAACAGGTTAGGCTCCTTTGTGAACACAGATCCTCCTGTCTTAACAAGCAACCATATTACAAAATGCAGCTGTCACAAATTGTGACCCCCAAATCAAATACTCCCATTTCAAATAATGGCAAGAAAAATCCCTCTTCTAACTAAGCTAAGAGTTCATCCCTTCAAGAAAATCTCAATGGGAGAAGAGGCCAGCAGCTATGTAGAAGGTGTAAATTCTGGTGAGCTATGTGCAGAGAAGGATGTCGTGAGAACTGAGAAACTATGTGTACCTAAAACAACCTTGAACACATCTTGGAACACAGCGATTGTGTGAGGTGATACACAGTCTCATCTGGAACTGTCATGCTCACTTATTCAAGTGGGGATCGAGGAGGCCAGAGCTTGCATGGGTCTGGAGTTTAGGCACGTTACGGAAGTAGCCAGACAACAGTTAGATGACTTCAAAGCCTTTAGACTAGAGGAGGTCACCAACAGACAGGGAGTGTTTCTACAGGGCAAACTCCATCTTTTGCAAGTAACCATTACTGAGAAGTTTAAAAAAAATGAAGCAACTGCCAAACACAACTAGGAAGAACAGCCACTGATGATGCAGCCCTTGTGATGGCCCTGAGCTAGCATGCTGAGAGTTGGAGGTCCAGCTGACTAGGTGATTGTGGTACATCAGCTAGCTGGGTTTGCAGTCTAGCTTTATTAGACAGCTTCTGCAAATATTACTCTGGGAGGAAAATAACATACCTCCCTCCTTCCCATCCTAGGGGTTAGTACAGAGGTCTAGTCCACTGCAAGGAGATCTGCTCTTGATCCGACAAAAATTCCATCTGCACTTTACTCTCCTGGAAAAACAAATAAGTGAATACATTTTAAACATTAATACAAGTGGATGAGACAAAGAAGAGTCTTTTCATTTCCCATTTAGTAATATAGACGACAGCTGGAAAGATGTTGTGTGTCAATGACTGATACAAACTTCAATGGCTGTGCAGAATTTGGGATGTTGCTGATGGATAACACATTTACAGTTTCTTTGGGGCTACCTTAACTTCCTGCAGAGCCATTCTTTATCTACCTCTGTATTGAGTGCAGGATCCCAATGAACAGACAAATATCTTTGAAATGTATTAGCCAAACCTTATCCTTCATCAATGGAGGAACTATGAATACAACTGCCAACTTAATGTTCCCACCAATGTATTTTTAAGATGTCTAAATTTATAAGTTTATGCTCATAGGGTATCAAGTCTCTTCTCGGTGACCTGCTGTCCTTCCTCTGAGTGCCACCAGGTCTCCCTCTGAGGAACAGTCATAGGGGAGGGGAATAAGGGGAAAATGGGAGGGAGGGGAGAATGGGAGGATACAAGGGATGGGATAACCATAGAGATGTAACAAGAATAAATTAATAAAAAATAAATAAATAAAACAAATAAATTTATAAGTTTATATGTCCTTTACTATAAAACTCATCAAACTATTTCCATATTGTAGCATGGTACTTCAGGGAAACCAATTCTGGGTTCCATGGCTGTGCGGCTTAAAGTCTCAAATGTAGAGTACAATCTGATTTGGGGGGCATTAAGGAAACCATTTCTGTCCCCCATAAAGGAGCTCCAATTGACTACCTATTCTATATTAAGCAATCTTTTTTATTGGCAACGCAGTAAGACTTAAATGCCCTGATATGTGATAAAATAATTACATTTTCTATGCCTCATGTGAATCTAATATGCTTTCTCTAAGAAGAATTATTTCCTTGCAAACTCAGATGTAGAGCACTTCATAATTTTCAAGAATATATTTTTAATTTCCTGACACTAAGATCACTGGGATGGATCTTGAGTCTTAGTCATAATCCTGACAAAGTCATATTTAATTAACCTTACGTCTCATTTTTTTTTTAAACGTCTCATTTTCTAAGTAGGCAGTTTGAATGTACTATATACATTGCACTACGTTAGGACTGAAAAGAAAGTAGTATCTGGCTCCAATCTACATGTCTTAACTTATACTTTCTAACCTGGGGAATTATGCTTAGTGTGGGAGAGACTCCTAAAGAAGGAAGCACCCTTAGAAAAGGGTACAGGCTTTCAACATCCTGGGCTGAGGATGGCTGCATCTTTGTCAGTGTGAGGCAATTCTTGGGGGCCAAGTGACATAAATCCTTTCTCCGGCCTCTTAAATGGTAGTGTTTTAAAATTAATTACCCAACTAAACAGGAAGTTCAGGTTAGCAGCTTCTAAAGTGAAAAAAAAAAAAAAAAGACAGAGACTGTTTGCTAACCTGCACTTCCTGTTTTCTCAGATAATTAATTTTATTCCTACTCAAGTCTCTGATGAAGTTGAAGACCAGATAGTTTGGTTCTACAATTAAGCGTAGTTGTTTGTTTAGGAATTAATATGTTTTTAGGTCTAGGTAGATGTTTTAAGTTGATAGAGATGAGATATGATAGGTATTGATTTACATTCAGAATTTTAGACTCACCAAGATAGGAAAGATGTTTTCTTCAAGGCTGACAAATACAAATAGCCAAAACACTATGAGTGCGACATTTATATAATTCCTGATCATTTTGTGGTTCTTCTTGATGTATGTAGTTTATTTTATATATGTGTAATAATATAAATGTATATATAAAAATTTTTTTTAATGTAGTGGACTTTTTAAATAAAATGAGTAAATATTATTTCTTAATTGAAAAACAGTGAAATTTTCTTGTGAACAAAGTGCCTGATTACTTAGAGAAGAAATTGCATTTGAATAATTTAGCACTCTATATAAGTGAAGATATTTATCAAGAATGCCCATAATTTGACATGAATGTATTAAATGATATATGGTTGTGGAAACTGACTTAAAATTAAGGTAAGGTAAGGAGACTTGCGTCATCATTCCATCCTGACTAGTAGCACAGTGAATGAGGTCAATCACATTAAACTTTTACCCTTTCCATGCTAGGGATGAAACCACTCTTTACTTTTTATTACTATATTGAGTAATTAGGATTCTTAAATAAGGAGATATGACAAAAGGAATAGGTAACTATAAAATAATGCAGAAACAAAGCCTCACATTGTTTTGATTGGAAAGAACCAATTGGGAATAAGTCACATGACCTTCAAACTCTTTCAAGGACTGAATGTTAATATAACAGATCTTGGTTTACAAAAATCTAGGCAACAACCAAAAAGAAAGCTTCTTCTTGTGAGTGTAGCAGAGCAGTAAGCCAAAAGAAATGAAGTCTTGGAGGGCAAATCTTTAAGGAATACTATAGCTGCTAGGCAGCTCACTGCCGAGCAGAAAAGACAACAGAGTTGACAGGAGCAGCTGCTGTGGCAGGCACCCCACCCAGTGTTGCCTCGCAACCAGAGGTAGCTCTGTTTGTTCCTGTCTTTCTCAGGGTCCCGTATTCCATGGAAGAAGTCCAAGAAGGAAAATGCCTTTACCTGTGGGGCCCTCAATGACAATATTGAAATAATCTTCATTCTATTCATTTAATTATTACTAAGAATTCTCAGGAAATTTGGGAAGGAATTTGAGATAGGAGGATTTTTGACGCTTTAAAATGGCATTTAACTGTCAATGGTTGTGACAATCTCATTATTCTCTCTAAGCCACGATAAAATAATGAACAGCTTTCAAATTTAGTCAATTATACCCATGGGATCTTATTTATTTTATGAGAATAACACACACACACACACACACACACACACACACAATTTCTAATGTTTAACATGACTACTTTAACTTCCACACAAATTTTCCACAGTGATTCAAATTCCTAATGGAATTACCTTCAGGAAAAATAAGAAAATGATACAGCTGGCTCTATGTATACAATGATGAAAACATGAATGGCTTTATTCAGCTCTTTGGGTAGATAGCACTGACAGTTGTGTAGTCGACATGGCATGATATTGATACAAGTTTTATTCTTTTGGTTATATGTGTAATCTCTGGGTCATGATAGATTTCCATGTGTGTTAAAAATGCAAAGTAGACCAGATAATTTCCAAGATGCTTGGTACCTTGAACATATCCTGATTATGTTTTGAAATTAAAATGTTATGGTTAGAAGTATACGTATGCGAATACATGTGTAAGTGTAGGATAAAGATATAAAATCTATAAAAATCTGAGCTAGCCAAATGCTAGGATGTCTTTTTTAAAATTTTTTATTAATTTGTTCTTGTTACATCTCAATGGTTATCCCATCCCTTGTATCCTCCCATTCTTCTCTCCCTCCCATTTTCCCCTTATTCCCCTCCCCTATGACTGTTGCTAGGATGTCTTTATAGTCAAAGGATGTCTTCCTTTGTATTGTGTCTCTTCTCTTCAGAAATATGACACTTGTTCTTGAGAAAATTTTATTTTATGACAAAAGTTTAATATTTTCACAGTGGCAAAAAATCATCATAAGTCCAAGATAAGATATTGTGGCACACAAACACTCATGATTACTGCAAGTTTGAGATCAACCCAGCTTACACAGTAAGTTCAGTCCAGCTGGGGTTACAGAATTAAATCTTGTCTTAAACAATGTGTGTGTGTGTGTGTGTATGTGTGTGTGTGTGTGTGTGTGTATGTGCTTGTACATATAAACATTTACTCAGCATGCAAAACAGAATTAAAATGGCACAAAGGCAATATTCATGTCTCATTGTGGTGGTCTTCAACACATCTGAAATCAAAAAAAATTAATCAGTATTGAATAAAGGTATTTCTTTAGAGTCATTCAAGAGCCCCAACAACAGAGTGGTCATTGGACTATTGTCTACAGGAAGGAAAAACATGTCAGAATATTACAAAGACAAAATCCATAATTTTCAAATTTACTTTGCACAAGTTGAGATTGGTGGAGGAAAATGTCAGTGTATGGGCTCATGGGTAGAAAGTTTGTTGTTGCTGGTCTGTAGCTGCGGGTGTAGCAAGACCAAACCCAGCTTTAGGATACTCTCGTTCCTATGGCTTGACCAAGTTAAGATGTGCCTGTGTCCTACCTTCTCAAGTTCCCCCATGCTTCCTTTGATGCCTCTGAGCCAAATTCTCTGTAACCATGGTTCATAAAATCATCCATGATTCAAAAGTTTCTGACCCTATCTCATTCTTACACTGAAGTTTCTCAACCCAGAGGTTTATTACACTGGTTTTAAATATACAAATAGACATGCAAGTGCCTCACCACTTTTAGTATCTGGCACTCTTCCTATAGTGTTGAACCTAAAATGAAGCAAGTCCTAATTGGGGATGATGTTGTGGTAGCAGTGTTAGTATTCCCAAAAGGAAAAGATCAATAAGGATTAAATGAAGAAAGAAAGCAGCAAGCCTGCACATGTCCCTCATTGGCAAATGCACAGTCCTTAGTTTTCCCTGTTAACCCTATTTGCATGTCTACTTAACCAACCTGTCAGGCTGACCAAAGACAACTATAGCCCCTTCCCTCCCTTCCCCCTCCCCCTCCTCCCTGTTTGTCTCTTATCAAAGGAATTCAACTTTCCATTCATCAGCACATTGAAGTTGAACATATCAACTATTATTTTTTAAATGGAGCAGTTTTGAGCTGGGGGATTGCTCTAGGAATAAAGTACTTGAGTAATGAAGTTTGGTGTCTACAGAATCTGTAAAAGCCAGGTTAATTGAATGACAGCACTCAAGAGATTGGGACAGGTATCCCTTCAACAAATGAGGTAGTCAGACTAGCTCAAATAGCAAGCTTAGCAAGAGACCTTGTTTAGTATATAAGACAGAGAGCAATGGCTTAAGGCATATATCAAGTTTGTACCACAATGTGCACACACATACATGTATATCTATACACACAGTTGCATCCATATATATGTGAACACACATACATATGTATACAACATATACCTCACAGATCAATGAGCTTGGGGGGATTTTTCCATCTTCTGATATATTCTTTGATTTCTTTCTTCAGCAAGTTGAAGTTCTTGTCACACAGGTCTTTCACTTGCTTGGTTAGAGTGACACCAAGATACTTTATATTATTTGTAGCTATTGGAAGGGTGTTACGTAAAAGTGAGCTACTTATTTTTATTTTTATTATTTTGAGCAAATTTTGTATCCAGCAACTTTGCTGAAGGTGTTTATTAACTATAGGAGTTCTCTGGTAGAATTTGGGGGGGCACTTACGTATATTATCACATCTTCTAATAGCAATACTTTAACTTCTTCCTTTCTAATTTGTATCCCCTTTGATCTCGTTTAGTTGTCTTATTGCTCTAGCTATCACTCCAAGTACTATATTGAATAGATAAGAGAGTGTAGGCAACATTGTCTTATCCCTAGTTTTTTGTGAAATTTCTTTAAGTTTGACTCCATTAAATTTGAAGTTGGCTATTGGCTCACACTTTTCTTAATATCTGACTTTCACCAAAAGTCCCAAGAATTTCAAGTAAGTTAGCTTTTAGAGAGCAATCAGTTTGATCTTGGCAGTGGTAAGAGCTCCCTCAAGTGATACTTCTCCTGAGTGGGCTGGCAGTGGGTGACAATGAGACCACTTAGCTCATCAAAGTCACTGACAGTTCTGATTCTGACATTTTAGAAATAAAGATAGTGACCTTTAGTTGACTTTTCCTGTCCCTACATTAATAATTTTTGTTACCTAGTTATTGTAATTGTTTAATAACTTAAAATACTTATTATTCAATATATTCAGTTAATTGTACTGTAAATAAAGATACATGGAGTCAGCATCCAAAATACCTTGCTTAAATAAATAAGCAGCTCTGTTGTTTAGATTTTAAAAGAAGTAAGTTATTTAGGTGTTTAATTGCCAACATGGTATAATTGTATATTTGAGTTTTGAAAACTACATTTTTGAGAGATTTTTACTTTCTAATGGTGACAAATAGAATAATCTAGAATATAAAGTTATGAAGAGGATATCTTGTTTTGGCTACACACACACACACACACACACACACACAGACACACACACACACACACACACACACACACACACACCTTGAAGATTCTCCTTAGAAGAAAATGCCTTAGCTCATTTTGACAATGCTGTTTTTAGTTTTAGTGTTCTTGGTGGGTAATTTAAATCATGGAAAGTCATTTGTCTTCATTTTGTAGTTTTCTTATTGTAAGATTATGTCTTCAGTATCCAGCAGCTATATAGTTAATATTGAATGAATACAATGCATGAACCCATATTATGAAGAATATATAAGATTGATAAACATGCTAAAATGTTAATTTAATGCAGCTATTGGTAAGTAACAATATCTACATGATAATATATCATTTCAAAAGTCATCTGGAGGTTGGAAGAGGTGAAAATTATTAACACAAAAATATATACAATTAAAATGAGTTGAACTCTAAAGCAGAGTTATTTATACTCTTAGAAAAAAGAAAATTCACTTTGAAAAGGTCAAATGATTGAAAATGTGTTGAAAGAAGAGACAACAGTCAGATGGATGTGACCCAATAAAAAAGGTGCCATGAACCAAGAACAAAACGTAACACCAAACAGGAATAAATGAATGAATAAATAAATAGGGCTTTCAGTTACTTTAAGTTTAATTTTTGAATGCAATGTATTTAATGTATTTCAAAAAATATTTTGTGTTGATTTTAGTTTTATGTCCCTGTATATGTGTATGTGCATATGAGGGAAGATGAGCTTGGTGGCCACAGCCTTGGAGCTAGAGTTTTAAAAGGTAATGAGCTTCCTGTCATCAGGGTTAGGAAGTGATCTCAGATGCTCTGCAAAAGCAATATGTATGTTTAGCCACAATGTACTTTGATCCTACCTACCCTCTACCTTTCTTTTTTTTAAATTTTTTATTAATTTATTCTTGTTACATCTCAATGGTTATCCCATCCCTTGTATCTTCCCATTCTTCCCTCCCTCCCATTTTCCTCTTATTCCCCTCCCCTATGACTGTTCCTCAGGGAGATTTCCTCCCCCTGTAGGCCGATTTGGGCCCAGGGGTCCCGCTCAAACTAAGGCACCAGCCAAGGACAATACAGGCGGTAAATGTTAAACCCCTACCCAGATCTAGCCAATGGACAGAACATTCTCCACAGTTGAGTGGAGAGTCGGGTATGACTTTCTCACGAACTCTGGTGCCTCATATTTGACCATGTCCCCTGGAGGGAGAGACCTGGTGGCACTCAGAGGAAGGATAGCAAGTTACCCTCTACCTTTCTATCTCCTGCTTCTCTCACTATCCTCCTTCCAACTTTGTCTTCTGAAATCCTTTTATCTCTCCTTTCCCACTGACTCTATCTTTCTTTTTGCCTATAACCTATTTAGTCCAAGTAGCGCTGGCTATATGTGCACAGGTGATGCTCATCAGAGGAGCATGGACTACTCATGAGGAACAATACTCTGAAGAAAACTAATTGTGATTTACCCTGTAGCCATGAAGTGCCAACGGCAGCCCAGAAGGCAAAACTCATGATTCCATTGATTGTGTATGCCCAGAGTGAGGTTTTTCTCTTTTAAATTTTTTTAAAGGTCCCCCTCAGTCACAGTCATAGGGGAAGGAAGTAAGGGGAAAATGGGAGGGAGAGAGGAATGGGAGGATACAAGAGATGGGATAACAATTGAGATGTAATATGAATAAATTAATAAAATATATTAAAAACAATTTTAAGTGATTCATATTTCTAACAATTCTAATTGGCTATGAAGCAAGACTACCAACAGTAGAATGGGAAGTCAGAACAATGCAATTAAAAATCAAATAAGATATATAGTACATTAAATTAGTTATAGAGTATAAAGAAAAATGGGTTTACATAAAGCTAGAAAACATGGGCTGATCCTTGACAATTATAGACCAGATCAATGCAAATAGTCCTTTACGTAATTGTACATCTGAGTTGTACAAAAACATATTCAAGTAAATAATAAACTGAAAAAAATAAATAACTCTGTGCCCCCAGCCTTATTAATAATGGACTATAAAACACAGAGCCTTTAACATTCATTCTTGAATTATGCAGGCTGGGCTGGGGAGATGGCTCAGCAGTCATGAACATAGCTTTTTCTGGCAGAGAACCAGAGAACCCGAGGACCCAAGTTCGAGTCCCAGTGTCCGCATGGGTCTCAGTGGATGCAATCTCTCAGAAATCCAGGGAAAAACAAACAAACAAACAAACAAACAAACAAACCAATGTACAGAAACAGAGGAATTATGCATGCTAAGATACATATATTAAAGTGAAGATGCATCCATCACAAGATGTCCTCTGATATAACAGTTTCACAGCCTTCTGGTAACTCAGTATGAAGTTCACTTACAACATTCCACTGCCCACAACATGCCATGGTACCTTACTAGAGCTTCTGATGAGTACATGAGATTACCCCTTCATCAGGAACTATTATCTCCTCCAACCTCCCATCTCCTGTCTGGGCCAGCATTATCTCATCTCCAGCTTTCCAAATCTAACCCGAAACCAATGTTGATTTTTTTTAAAACAAAATAGAAATTGATAAGGTGTGGTAAAAAAATGTGTATTAATTAAAAATAATTATGAGAGCCAGTCAGTGGAGGGAGGGGGTCACCAATCCACCCATAAGCCTGCAACCCAAAGTTTGCCTTGCCTACAAGAAGTATAAGGATAAAAAGATGGACCATAAGTTCACGGAATGGCAAATCAATGACTGGCCCATCTTGAGATCTACACCATGGGAGAAAGCCAACCCCTGACACTTGCACATAGGGGCCTAGCATACCTGTTTTCTGAAAGGCTTCATCTAGAAGCTGATGGAAACATATATAGAGACCCACAGCCAGACGATAGGCCAAACTCGGGGGGTCTTGTGGAATAGTGGAAGGAAGGATTGAGGGAGCTAGACAGGAAAAGGACATCACAAGATGACCTAAGGAGTAAAGTACAGAGACTGAGCCACCAACCAAAGAACATGCATGGACTGGACACAGTCCCCCTACACTTAGTAGCAGATGTGTAGCTTGGTCATTTTGTGGGATGCTCTTAATCCTGGTGCACTTGATGTACCAAGTTGGGTGAGTACCCAGTAGGGGCTTTTTCTTCTCTGAGGAAAAAGAAGAGGAGAGAATGGGGAGGGCATAAGGGTGGGACTAGGAGGAGAAAGAGGGAGGGGGCTTCTATCAGACATAAGTTGATCAAAAAAATAAATTAATTAATGAAGAAGAAAAGCAATTTCTTCTCCTTCCAAGGGCAGTTTTATGGTTCTAAGGGGTTGTTTTGAATCTTTTTCATAGTTTGTGTTCTACAGATGATCAATTGCACTGTTTGTAACTTAATTGTCTCCTTTCCTTTTCCAGTATGCAGCGAAAAGTTAACATGCATAGCATGCTTAATTAATTCTTGTAGAAAATATACAGATCATTCGGTGTGTAGATGAGTGAAATCTTAATAATACAGAAAAAATAGTAACAAAAAGGGAAAGATACTTTTTCTAAGGACCAAGGGGTTGTGGAATAAAATTCTTCAACATTCGACTCTTTATTCTCCCATCTCTCAGCCTCACTAAATTACTTGCAATGATTTAAAAGATATGATCCTACATTATGATGAAATATTAGATTCACCTTTCCTGCTGTGGGGAACCATGCCTGTGGCATAATAAAAGCTTCCAAGTAGATGGACTGAGCTAATAGGTTTTACAATGAAGATGCAGAAATTTTTTTCCTATTGTGCACATCAACTACTTGACAGAACTAATAAAAGAAAAAATGATTCTTAGCTTGTGCTTTTGTTTGTAAAATCTATATTTTTATATTACAGCTATTGCCAGGAGAGCACAGAAAGGTTAGGAGGGATTTTAAAAATAATACATGTAGCCTACAAAATAATCCTTTGAAAAGAATCCTGTTTCCGTAGACCAGTATTATTAGCTGTGGAGCTAACGTGAAACTTCAGATCACCACAAGGAAGGTAACTGTCAACATTCTCATCACAGAAGCAAGATTTTACTTGGCTAGGTTTAGTCGTGTGATCTTTGGACAATATTCTGTATGAGTAGTGAGAGAGATTAGAGTTGGAGTTTGACTCATGTTGTGAAGATTGTATTTGGGAAAACCTTATTATAAATGCCCCCAAGGATTATGCTGTGTGCTGAACTCTTGTTGTTATAGAACTACTCAGTGTTAACATTCTAATGTTTATTGATTGATTGATTGATTGATTGATTGATTGATTGATTTAGTGGGTATGTGAAAATGTATATCTCTGTGTGTACATGCCAGACATGTGTGTGACTGTCAAAAAAAAAAAAACCCAACACTTTCTGGAGTTGTTTTTGCACCTTCCAGTGTTCTAAGGTTTAAAGATTTAATGTTTAAAAATTTAGTTACAGTAGACTGTGTGCTGTCCAGTCATTGCTGGGAACCGAAGCCAAGTCTCTGTAGATCAACAAGGATTTAACTCCAAAGCCATTGCCAATGGCAGCAATTTTCTTTTTGAAGAAACTTAGAAAAGAACTGAGTTTTTTCATTGAAAACTTTCTGATTTAGAATTTTACTTAAAGAATTTAACACACACACACACACATATAATGTGTGTGTGTATGTGTACATGGGTATGTGTACATGTGTTTATGTGAGTATGTATATCATGGTACTGATATTGTGGAGGTCATGTACACCATGGTTCTGGTATTGTGGAAGTCAAAGAACAATTTTTAGAAATTCTCACCCAATCTGTGAGTTCTGAGGATTGAACTTTGGTCTTTGCCCTTGGCAACAAGCATTCTTACCCATCAACTTATCTCACAGCCCAAGATTATACTTTTGCATGTATGTTTAGGAGCTAATGATTTGTTAACTAAATATATAGGTACATTTTATTTATTTTTATTTTCTTATTTACGTGATATTTATGTATTTTTATATTTGTTTACTTTTGATCATTTTTTTTGAGACGTAGTCTCAGTATGTAGCTATAGGTGTCCTGAAACTCATTATATAGACCAGGTTGGCCACAAATTCATAGAGATCCATTTGTCTTGCTTCCCACGTACTGGGATTGTCATGTGACAATGTGGAGAGTTTAAATAGGTACATTTTATATTAAATGTCTTTAGTTGTAATCAATGCATTTGTTAAGTAACTGTAATTTCATGCTGAATATGTTTGATCTCAGAAGTATAAATTTTCTTCAGCAAGTATAGGAAGTGAAACATGCTATAATCTGTTTGATTTAGGTAGTATTAATCAACATCTAAAATGTGTTACAATAGAATTATATCTTTAAATTACCTAATTCATCAAAGGAATTTCCTAAAGAGACTTTTCGTTTTTGTGAAGCAGAATCACTGCTTAGATTAAACCACTTGCATCAAAGGAGCCAGTGCTTGTGAGGGATGCAGAGCAGATTGTCTCTGTGGTCATTGTGTTCTTGTTCCTTCTGCAGGGCACTAATAAAAACAAGGGTTGTGAGTGACGTCACCTGTGGTGGGACCTGTGCTTCCAGAAGCTCAGTGTCAACTTCTCTTCATTCTGATACCATTCAGAACTCTTTGGTGAGAGCTCTACAGAGCCACAGCAGCCTCAGCTGGGTTTTCTGTCCTCCCATGCTTTCTGAATCAGTTTCACAGAACTAGAAGAGGAGGAACAAAACTTTTGAAAAAGCATAGAAAATTATTCATAAAGGAATTATCAGAGGATTTCCTAAGTGGAAGTAAGGATGACTCATGTGGGTGGGTGGTCTGTTCCTCCAAGGATTTACTTTTTTCCTTTTTGAAAACAATTCATCTGGACTTAGATATTATCTATTATAATCTACTAGGAACTTGACTGGGTACTCAGGAGAGAAACCGAGAAAAGGTATTGAGGTTTCTGTTAAGTATTGCATTTGTTTTCATAGTTTTTTTTTTCCCTCTCTTCCTCCCAGTTCCTCCCCACCTCCCATGAATTGACCCCCTATCCATCTTTCATTAAAAAACAACTAGGCTTCTAAGGGATAATAATTATTAAAAGTAAAATAATACTATAAAACAAAAGCTAATACATTGTAATAGGACAAAACAAAGAGAAAGAAAGAGGCCAAGAAATGGTGCAAGAAACAGATATAGACTCAGAGGCCCACTCTTTCATACACTCAGGAATCCCATTATAAAAGAATTGGAGGCCATAATATACATCCAAATGGCTTATCATATAAAAGGAGAGAAAATATAAATAAAATAAAATAACAATAAAAATAAGATGAAATAAAAAAAAACATATTTGCGAGTCAAGAAGCCTCCAGTGATGCTGTTGATATCAATTTCTGTCAGCCACATACTGCTGGGCAAGCAGCCTACCCTGAAGAGTAGTTAGTTTCCCCAGTGAGACTACATTGGAGAAAATTAAGTTTTCATTAGCAAGTGGTAATCAATTAGAGACATCTTCTGGGTTATGGAGGAAGGCAAATATCCACTTCTTCTTTCAGCTCTAGGATGTCATGCAAGCCCTGTACTGGCTGCCACAAACTCTGTGAGCGCATATGTGCAATGCCCATGTTGGTCTTTGTTTTTTGTTGTGTTCCATCCCCACTGGCTCTTAGACTTCTCCTACCTCCTCTTCCACAGAGTTCTCGTAACCCTGCCTGAGAGGGGAGATTTGATGTCTGCTATAGAAAGAAGCTTCTCTGATGATGTCTGTGCAAGACACTGATGTATGCGTTTGTCAGAGCAAGGTGTCATTGGGAGTCATTGTATTGGTATGCTTTGTTGTTGTTTCCTGTTTCCTTATATTATATCCTTTTGGTCCAGAAAAGTACTCTGAATGCTATTAAGAGAGAGAAGACATAAAAACAAACAAACAAAACAAAAAAGCAAAAAAGGCTCTATGTAGGCACCGGCTGGATTTCTCCATGTTCAATTAGTTTTCTTGGTGTTGTCTTTATCAATTGAAGTCTTTAAGTAATCTTTACAACAGCCTGGGTTGTTTTGGGGGTTCCCACAGGACACCTTTGTCCAAACAGTTAATTAAATGTAACCCAATCCCAGTACCAGAATCTTCATATTATGACATGAAACGTCCAGCCAGGGTTCTTTCTCCCCCATTATTTGATGATTTTACTTAGATCCCCCTTATATTTGTGTATATTTTCTGAAGCTTCTACTTTATTATATTTCTATAATTCCCCTCAACTAGTCCTTAATTTTAGCTGCACCCCTATATTCCCCTTTTACTCCCCTCTTCATTCCTAGTCCCCACTTGGTCCTCCTGATTCAGACACCCATATCTATCCATGATTATACACTCTATTTCCCTTTCTTGGGGAGATCTGCTCTTTCCCTCCAGTCTTTATACCTAACCTCTGTGGTGCTATGGATGTTGTTGGGTTACCATTGGCTTAACAGCTGATATCTACATATATGAAGATAAATATATCATATTTGTCTTTCTGGGTCTTGTTTAACTCACTGAGGATAACTTT
The DNA here is from genome assembly GCA_907169655.1 of Acomys percivali. Taxonomy (NCBI): domain Eukaryota; kingdom Metazoa; phylum Chordata; class Mammalia; order Rodentia; family Muridae; genus Acomys; species Acomys percivali. Next base: position 8,077,097 of record OU015747.1, on the reverse strand, counting down.
TCTAGTTCCATCTATTTCTCTGCTGATTTCATAATGTTTATTGCCTAACTAATATCCCATTATGTAAATGTAACACACTCTTTGTCCACTCATCTGTTTATTAGCAACTGGGTTGTTTCCAGTTTCCAGCTGTTCTGAGTAGAACATCAATGAACATGGTTTGGCAAGTGTCTCTGTGGTAGGACGGAATGGCCTTTGGGCTTATGCCCATGAGTGTTATAGCTGGATCTTGAGGTAGTTAAATTCCCACCTTCTTAAAGAACTGCCAAGCAGATTTCCATAGTGGGATGTATAAGTTTGTAGTTTCACCATCAATGAATGAGTAATTCTCTTACTTCACATCCTTTCCAGCAAGAGATTCATTTGTTCTATCAGTTATAGTCATTCTGACAGGTGAAAGATGAAATCTTAAAATAGTTTTGATTTCCATTTACTTGGTGTCTAAGAATTTTGAACATTTCTTCAAATGTTATGCAGCCAATTGTGTGTGTCTCCTCTATCGAGACTTCTCTATTTATTTTTTTTATTTTTATTTTTATTTATTTATTTATTTTTTTAATTAATTTATTCTTGTTACATCTCCATGGTTATCCCATCCCTTGTATCCTCCCATTCTCCCCTCCCTCCCATTTTCCCCTTATTGCCCTCCCCTATGACTGTTCCTCAGAGGGATTACCTCCCTCTGTATATGCTCATAGGGTATCAAGTCTCTTCTCAATGACCTGCTGTCCTTCCTCTGAGTGCCACTAGGTCTCCCCCGCCAGGGGACATAGTCAGATGTGAGGCACCAGAGTACTTGAGAAAGTCAAATCCCTCTCTCCATTCAAGTGTGGAGACTGTCCTGTCCATGGTCTAGATCAGGGTAGGGGTTTAAATTTTACCGCCTGTATTGTCCTTGGCTAGGGCCTTAGTTTGAACGGGACCCCATGACCCAAATCTGCCTATCATAATGTTCTACTTGTAGGTTTCTAGAACCCACTGGATCCTTCTACATTGCTATTCACCCATTGTTCTCTCATCTAGAGTCCCAATAGGATGTCCTCCTCTTGGTCCCAGTTTCCTGGTAAGGGAAGGCTTTCATGGGACATGTCCATTGGGCTAGTATGCAGATATAAGTGAGTATATACCATTTGAGTCTTTCTGCTTCTGGGTTAACTCACTCATTATGATCATCTCTAGCTCAATCCATTTGTCCACAAATTTCGGGAATTCCTTGTTTTTAATAGCTGAGTAGTATTCCATAGTGTATATGTACCACAGTTTCTTTATCCATTCTTCTACTGAGGGACATTTAGGCTGTTTCCATGATCTGGCTATTATGAATAAGGCTGCTATGAACATGGTTGAGCCAATTTTCTTGTTGTGTGCTGCCATCCTACCAAAAGCAATCTACAGAATCAATGCCATCCCTATCAAAATACCTACACAATTTTTTAAAGACATTGAAAGTTCAATTCTGAACTTCATATGGGAAAACAAAAAACCCAGAATAGCAAAAACGATCTTGTACAATAAAAGGCGCTGTGGAGGAATCTCCATACCTGATTTCAAATTGTACTATAAAGCAATTGTAATTAAAACAGCATGGTACTGGCACAGCAACAGGCTGGTTGATCAGTGGAATCGAATTGAAGACCCAGATATGAATCCACACACATATGGTCACTTGATTTTTGACAAAGAAGCCAAATCCATTCAATGGAAAAAGGATAGCATCTGCAACAAATGGTGCTGGTCTAACTGGAGGTCTATGTGTAAAAAAATGCAACTGGACCCATATTTGTCACCTTGCACAAAACTCAAATCCAAGTGGATCAAAGACCTCAACATAAAACCAGAGACACTAAGTCACTTAGAAGAAAAAGTGGGGAAGAGCCTGGAACATATTGGCACAGGAGACAACTTCCTGAACAGAACACCAACAGCCCAGGCCTTAATGTCAACAATTAATAAATGGGACCTCATGAGGCTGAGAAGCTTATGTAAGGCTAGAGACACTGTCAAGAGAACAAAGCGACAGCCTACAGACTGGGAAAAGATCTTCACCAACCCTACATCTGACAAAGGTCTAATATCCAAAATATATAAAGAACTCAAGAAATTAAACACCACCAAACCAAATAACCCAATTGAGAAATGGGGCTTGGAACTAAACAGAGAATTCTCAACAGAAGAATATCAAATGGCTGAGAAACACTTAAAGAAATGCTCAACCTCCTTAGTCATCAGGGAAATGCAAATCAAAACAACTCTGAGATTCCATCTTACACCCATCAGAATGGCTAAGATCAAAAACTCAAGCAACACCACATGCTGGAGAGGATGTGGGGAGAGGAACACTCCTTCATTGCTGGTGGGAATGCAAACTAGTACAGCCACTTTGGAAATCTATCTGGTGCTATCTCAGAAAACTGGGAATAGGGCTTCCTCAAGACCCAGCTATTCCACTCCTTGGACTTCTCTATTTATATCTGTACGCCATTTTAATTGTTATTTCTTTTTAATATCTATTCTTTATTTACTTATATGTATATATATATCAAAATTAATATATATGATATTATCCCTCTTTTAGATGTGTAGCTGACAAAAATCTTTTCCCATTCTGTAGGTTGCTGCTTTGTCTGAATAATGATATCCTTTGCATGCAGAATCCTCTAGTTTTTTTTTTTTTGAATCCTCTAGTTTTATAAGTCCCATTTATTAATTGTTGATCTTAGTGCCTATGCTAACAGTGGTTTTTACAGAGTCTTTTTCTTTGCCAATGTGTTCAACACTATTTCCTGCTTTTTGTCTATCAGGTTCAGTGTCCCTGGTTTTACGTTGACATCTTTGATCCATTTGGAGTTGAGTTTTGTTCAGAATGATCTTTTTTGGGTCTATTTGGACTTGTCTAATACCATCCATTAAAGTTGTTGTCTGTTTTCCAGGATATATTTCTAGCTCTCTCATTAAACATCAGGTATCCATAGATGATTGAGTTTATTTCTTGGTCATCAATTCATTTCCATTGATCAATGTGTCTATTTTAAATGTCAATTCCATACTGTTTTTATTACTGTAGCTTTGTAGTATAACTTGATATCAGGACTGCTGAGACCTCTTTTTTTGTTCAGGATTGTTCTAGCTACACTTTTTGTGCAGGTGTTTCCATTTGGAACTGAAAATTTTTCTTTAAAGGTTTATAAAGGATTGTTTTGAAGCCAGTCACTGTGGCACACAAACTGTATTTCCAGCACTCTAGGAAGTATAGGCAGTTGGATCTCTGTGAGTTCTAGGCCAGCCTGGTCTACAAAATGAGTCCAGGATAGCCAAGGCTACACAGAGAGGCTCTGTCTTGGAAAACCAGAAAAAAGGACTGTGTTGAAATTCTGATGGGAATTTCATTGAATTTGTAGATTGCTTTTGGCCTGATGGCCATTTTTTAAGTTAATCCTACTGATGCATAAAAATGTGAGATCATTTCATCTTCTCCTATGTTCTCTAATTTCTTTCTTCATTATATTAACATATTTATTATACAAGTCTTTCTCTTGTTTGGTTAGAATCAGTCTAAGATATTTCCTATTATTTGAGGCTATTCTGAAAAGTGCTTTTATCCCTGATTTCTTTCTCAGTCTATTAGTTATATGAATATAGGAAGGCTACTTATCTTTGTGAGTTAATTTCATATCCAGTTCTTTGCTCAAAGTGTTTATCAGCTGAGAAGTTTCGAGAAGGAACTTTACAGGTAACTTGTAGACACTATTATATCATCTGCAAATAAAGAAACTTTTTCATTTCCAGTTTGTATCTACTTGATCTTCAGTTGAACTTTCTGCTATAAAATTTTAAAAACAGCATTTATCACTGACATTGCAGGAAGATGTTCTGGAAAAAGGATAACGTTACACAAAGAGAATTAAAAGCTGACTAGAGAGACTATTTTAGAATATTTAAGAATTGTATGTGACCCTGTTCAGATGTAACCAATGGACAGTTCATTCTCCACAGGGAGAGGTGGGGGAGCTGGATACTGCCTCTGATAAGAACTCTGATGCCCTCGATTTGATCTCTGCCCCTTAGAGGAGAGGCCCTGTGGGAATGTAGAGGAAAGGGATGTAGGATATCCAGATGAGACCTAATAGGCTATGGTTAGACAGTGGGGAAGAGAACCCCACCTGTCAGCGGTCTAGGGGAAGGGGAATAGAACAGAAAAGGGAGGGAGGTTGAGAACAGGGAGAGTGAGGGGATTACAATCAGGATGTAATGTGAATAAATAATAATAATAATAATAATAATAATAATAATAATAATAATAATAATAATA
>OU015747.1:8032129-8044635 GCA_907169655.1 Acomys percivali | reverse complement strand
GTGTGTGTGTGTGTGTGTGTGTGTGTGTGTGTGTGTGTGTGTGTGTGAGATGTGTGTAAGCCAGCCACATAGGTGCATGTGTTCATCAAACTCAGAAAAGAAAGTCCGGTTCCTTGGTTGGAATTAACAGGAAGTATGAATGAACCACAGACATAAAATGAAATCCAGACCTCTGCAAATTGAGGAAGAACTCAATTGCTGAGTCATCTCTCTAGTTCCAGTTCTGCTTGTTAAATTCACAAAGTGGAAAGAGAGAAGAAACTCAAGCAAGTTGTCCTCTGTCCATCCCTTGTTTGTTGTAGCATTTGTGTGCTTCCTCTCCCCCACTCACAAAATAAATAAGTAAGTAAATGTAAAAAAAAAATTAAAATTATGCTATGCTTTCAGTCTCCTGTTTTTGAAAAGCAGGCTAATAATCAAATTATCAAAGCACAATCACACTTTTCATAACTTATATTAACAAATAAGTCTAAAAGAATTAAGAATACAAGACAAATCGCAAAAAAAAAAAAAAAAACAAAACAAAAACAAAAACAAAAAAAAACTCAGTAAGTCTAGGGAAGCTGCCAGAGAAGATGGTGTTGCCGCAGTAACTATATATGGCTCACTCTATTATTTCTTCTACTACCGAGCCGTGAAAAAATATGATTGATTGCTTACATGTTACTGAATCTTTTGCTTGAATGATGAAATATTGTATCTTCCCAGTGTGGAATTTAGCTACTGACAGCAGTCTTTTTCTGTGTCATTTGTATTCTTATTGCATACCAAATTCCAATTCAAATTTGAGCAATCTTTTCAATGATTTTCATTTTTTCTACCTTTGTGTACTAATGTGTTCCCTGTAACATTTTATCAATACATCCTGTTCCTGTAGCATTTCCATTTCTCTCACCTGATTCGCGTCTTTCAAGGACAGGTGTAAAGTTTATCTTGTTTCTTGGAACATTTATTAAGTAATTAAAGCTAAACCTTGTATTTATGAAGCCAGAATTGTTAACTGAAAGAAATGTTTTGGAAATCTGTGCTCACTGAAAGGGAAATACTATCAAATTAAACACATTCATGTGCTTCTCAAAGACAAGTTTATCGAAACGTCTGTTTTGGTTGGCCAGCTAATTCTCTTTGCCGTGATTTTCGTTTCTTTATTTTTAATAATCTGGAATCCTGAGAAGTTAATTGACAGAGTAAGGTGTGTACAGGTAATTGCTGAGCCAGTCACAATCCTTACACTAGACACACAGAATTCAGTACATGATGTGATCACAGTTTACTTATACATGTTAAGCATGACTGATTCTGCACATTCCTTAGACTTACAATCATGGTGTTGTTTAGCAATAATTAAGAGTGACGTTGTTTAACCACCCTGTTTTCTATAACATTTATAAGTAAATTGTACCCCTGACAGTTATTCAATCTTTATTACACATTTCCTTCATTTCCATGAACTTAATGACGGAAAGCAACTTGCCAGAAATCAATCCAGATTTCTCTCCTGTACATATTCTGTCAAAGTCTATGATGTTTTCCCATCAGGCGGTAACACTATTTGTATGTTCTTTTAAATTGTTCAAACTGAACAGAGTAAAACCAGAAGGGACATCTGTGCCTTTCAGCAATCTACTCAGGGACATCACAACTCCTCTACACTTATTTAATCACATTCATTTAACAGTTTCATAATGTCACAGGACTCAGCAATCTAGAGTAAGAAATAATTGCTGTAAAGTAAAACGAAAGATATTTATGATGCATATTCTTATACTTTTTCTTCTTTTGTGAAATAAAAACACGTATAGAAAATTAAAAAGCTCCAAGGGGTGAATGAGTTTTTAAACTTATGTATTTATTGTAAGCTACTCCCATTACACCCTGATTGCTATACCCTAGCTCTTATCTTCCAGTTCCCATTCTCCCTATCTCTCCCACCCTGTTTCCTTCACATCGCGGGCGCCAGTGTTCCTGTCAGAGGCGGGCTTCCCTGTCTCTTTTCCCCATGCACGGGGAGCATGAGCTGTCCATCAGCTACATCTGAACATGGGCCCTAGGTACTCTGCACGCATTGTCCTTGATTTGTGCGCCATTTTGTGCAGGCTCCCGTTGGAGCTCCTTAGCCCTTGGATCCTTCTCACCCCACCCCCGTTCTCCCATACAACTCTCAGCTGCAAGCCCCAGTCTGTCCCAAACCCCCCACTGGGTGGACTTTCTCAGAGAACTTCTCTATTGGGCTAAGATCCACTTATTAATGAATATATACCATGCCTGTCTTTTTGGGTCTGAGTTACTTCACTCAGGATGATCTTTGCTAATTCCATCCATTTGCTTGCAGATTTCAAGATTTCCTTGTCTTTGATAGTGCAATAGTATTCCATTGTGTAAATGTACCACCATTTCTTTAACCATTCTTTGGTTGAGGGACATCTAGGTTGTTTCCAGATTCTGACTATTACAAATAAAGGTACTATGAACATAGTTGAGCAAATGTCCTTGTTATATGGTGGAGTATCTTTCAGTTATATGCCCAGGAGTGGTATAGCTGGGTCTTTTTCTTTAATAAGTCAAGGGATGGTATCTCATAATCTGGCTATGTACTTTTAATTTATAAACTATGACTCTTGGGAGACCATAATCTACAGGTTTAGCATAACTCCAGTTAAACCCTCCTATTATCTATGTTTCAATGTGGATTTTCCAAACATTCTTCCATATTAGTTATCCCCTCTATGCCCTACCCTTCCATCCTTTCCTCACTTAAACCTTTCTCCCCATTATTCCCACAATTTCATTTTAAATTTAGGAAAATAATGAATAAAAGAGTGATGGAGATGATATAAATATATTATTCACATATTAAACTCTCTAAAGCAATAAAACTTTTAAATAAAAATTAATAAAGGCAAATTAACATTTTGATCATGCTTTCTAAATCATCAGTAATAAGAATGAATTTAATTTGATAGTTCTTACTTAATTCTACAAAAGTTGATTAGAGTGAGAGAAAGAGAGTAGGAAATTAGGGTTGTGTGTTCAGAATAAGCAATTGGTGACTGAAGAGATAGCATTGGGTGGCTTTTGCCACTTTTCTAGTCCTCTGACTCAAGCAGATCTACTAAATGGAATGTCCACCATTTCCCAGAAAGTCGTCCACTCATTAGGAAGACATCAATTTGCACCACTCTTGATTCTTGTCAGAACACAGAATGGCAGCAGGATGTTGGCATACCTTAGTGTAACATAGCCAAAGAGGAAGCTGGAAAGTACAGAATGAAAGAAGAAAACAGAGGAAAGAATCCAAGGATAAGTATATCGTTTCAGAAACTAAATGAAAAAAAAGCAGAGGGACAGAGGAAGCCATGATGACATTGTTCAGGATCTGCGCAAACAATGATGCTGATACACTTACTCTAATATAGAAAAAGATTCTATGTATTTCTTAGGTTCTAGCAAAGTCGGACATTAAGGAAACTAGATTTATTTTTCTTGTCACAGAAGCTGTAGTGTAACATGCAATATAGCCTTTTGCCCACATATGTTTACTTTCAAATACCTGTTGCTACGAATCATGGGTCTGGTTGGAGGCCTACGCTATTGTTGCTGGATCCTCACTGGGACTGCAGTCGGATATCCCATTGTTGCTGTGTGTCAAGGAGATTCTTAATCTTTGAATCTGCAGGTCTGGCCCCTTCATGTGATCCAGCAGGTCATATATGGGGCAGATTTTGGGGTGAGGTTCACTCAGAGCTCTGGATCAGGGCCCAGTCCTTTATCCTTAGGGCAGGGCCCACTCTCCTGCTCCCATGTCCTCAGGGCAGAGCCAGTTCACCCGCTCCCACGTCATCATGGCAGGGCCTGCTCACCAGCTGGGTCTTAAGGTAACACTATTCCCAACTTTTTGAGAAAGCACCAGAGATTGATTTCCAAAGTGCTTGGACAAGTTTGTACTCCCACCAGCAATGGAGGAGTGTTCCCCTTTCTCCACATCCTTGCCAGCATGTATTATAACTTGGGTTTTTGATCTTAGCTATTCTGATAGGTACAGGGTGGAATCTCATCATCATTTTGATTTGCATTTCCCTAATGACTGAGAATGTTGAACTTTTTTTTAGTCTTTCTATGCCATTTGATATTCCTCTGGTGAGAATTTTCTGTTTAGCTCTGTACCCCAATTTTTAATTGGATCATTTGGTTTGGTGGTGTTTAATTTCTTTAGTTCCTTAGATATTTTAGATATTAGCCCTTTGTTAGATATAGGATTGGTGAAGATCCTTTCCCAGTCTGTATGCTGTTGTTTTGTTCTGTTGACAGTGTCCTTTGCCACACAGAAGATTTTCAGTTTTAAATTTAATTTTTGTGGGGCTCAAGAGCTGGCTCAGGGCATAAGAGCACTTCTTGCTTTTGCCCAGGACACAAATTTACTTCCTAACAACTACATGGTGGTTCACAGTCATCCATAACTCCATTTTCAGAAGATGCAACACCTTCTTCTGAGTTATGTAGGCCCCGGACATACACATATTTACATTCAAGTAAAACTCTTACACACATAAAAAGAGAACAACTACATCAGAAAAAAATAGGAAGATGTACTTTTATTTTTTTGTACATGCTCACGTGTGTGTGTGTGTGTGTGTGTGTGTGTGTGTGTGTGTGTGTATGTGTACCTATATATGAGTAGAAGTTTTCATAGAGGCCAAAGTCATTAGAGCTCCCTGAAGCTGCAGATCCAGACAGGTGTGAGCCATCTGACTTCGATGCTAAGGTTTGAACCCTGGTCTTCTGCAAGAACAGTACACACTATCACTGAGCCATCTCTTCAACCTACATGAATGATTTTAACTTTATGTTATACATCTACAGTGTGATGTGCACAGTTATCAGAATAAGACACAGTTTCCTCTGATCTAATTTTCAATGTACTTTAATTTAAAACTAGTATATTTACTCTTAAAAATCTCTCAGGTTTTATCCTGCTCAGTTTCCTTTTATTGAAATTCTGTGCTAAGCCTCTTAAGATCAATGAGTGTGGTGGTGGCATAATAGAGTAAAAATCATAGGCACAAATAAAAATAAAAGATTTTTTATGCTGGTTCTTCCTTGATTAACTCCAAGATTAGAGATAATAATGAAATATTATTTTCTTATCTAAACTAATGGGAACTACTTGAACTAAACACCACGAAGAATCTCCTAATTAAGATGAGTCTTTCTCTTCTAGGTATTTGTGCTTGGATATCTGGTGTGGATCCTTTCATCTTACAGACATACTTGCAGACTAATTAATTTTGTAGTATCTTTTAAAAGAGGCCTTTGGCCATGTAATGACAAGGACAAATTTGCCTTCTACTGTGTTTCTCAGACACCATGATATTGATGACTGCATTAGCAAATGCAGCTTGGCAACAGGATGTCTGGAATCAATGCCAGAGGTGACTCATCAGGCCTGACAGCCTTTCCAGAGGCAATCCTCCTGCAAGGCGCAGCATTTCTGCCTTCCTTCTGAATACTGATACACAGAATGCTTGACAAGAGGGGTGGGGGAGAGAAGCAAGGAAAGGCTAAGAGAGCAATTTCATTTGAGTTAAGAGTGAAACTTCTAGAAACTTTCCCACATTAGGAATTTTTTTCCCTTCACTTTCAAACTGAAATTTTCCTTGATGTGTGACCAAAACATATGTTTCCTGGAAACGTTTAGATTTCTTTAGCATATTGACTTTCTTGTTCTCACTTGCAGTTCCCAATTTCAGTATTTTTTTTTTTAACCTGGCATCGGGTTAGATGTCATGTAATGTGACCTGCTGAGCTTGACCAGGGCCATTTGTGTGATCATGGTATAAAGCTGTCCTCTGTAGCATGCATGAATCATTCAACAGTGGCTACATTCCTGTAAACAAGATCCTCTTCTCCAGAAGTACCCAACTACCATAGGCCTCCCTGAACAGGACAGGGAATGCAATGCCTGCACCAAAAGTATAACGAACTGTTTGCTGGCTTAGTCTTTTATGGTCCTTATGCAGTCCACCACAGGTATTGTGAGTTTATGCATATTTTAGATATGCCATGCCTACCAGACAGTGCTTCATGGCCTTCCTATTTGTTCATCTTTTACATTTTTTCCTTAATCCATTCGGAGACAATACAGGTACCTCGTCTAAGGTGGAGGACTCAAGTTAAAGAAGTTCAAAAAGAAAAAGATGGCTGTAGCTTAGAGTTTCCCTTTGCTTTGGGTGTGTGCTCAGACATCATGGCAGAGACATGGCAGAGGATGTCTGCTCACTTCATCTTACAGTAATCTCTCCCTCAAGAACATGCCCCAATAACCTTATTTCATCCCTGTTAGTCCAGCAGGTCCCAGTGACACCATAGGCTGGAAACATGCCTTTAGAATATGCCCCTTGGGAAATGATTGAAATCCAAATAATAAGAAATTGATACTATATTCAGTTTGTTTATACGGTGGATTACATTGATGGATTTCTGTATATTAAAACATCCCTGCATGCCTGGAATGAAGCCTACTTGGTCATGATGACTGATATCTTTGATGTGTTCTTGTATTCGTTTTGCAAGTATTTTATTTAGTATTTTTGCATCGATGTTCATAAGAGAAATTGGTCTGAAATTCTCTTTCTTTCTGAGGTTTAGGTATCAATGTGACTATGGCCTCATAGAATGAATTTGGTAATGTTCCATCCATTTCTATCTTTTGGAGTAGCTTGAAGAGTATTGGTATTAGCTCGCCCTTGAAGGTCTGGTAAAATTCTGCACTGAAACCATCTGGCCCTGGGATTTTTTTTTTTTGGTTGGGAGACTATGGTATATACCCACTTATATCTGCATACTAGCCCAAGGGGCATGTCCCACAAAAGTCTTCACTTACCAGGAAACAAGGACAGAGGGGAGGACATCCTATTGGAACTCTAGATGAGAGAAGCATGGGAGAATAGCAAAGTAGAAGGATCCAGAGGATCCTAGAAACCTACAAGTAGAACATTATGATAGGCAGATTTGGGCCAAGGGGTCCTGCTCAAACTAAGGCACCAGCCAAGGACAATTTTGGCGGTAAACTTTAAACCCCTACCCAGATCTAGCCAATGGTCAGAACAGTCTCCACACTTGAGTGGAGAGTGGGATATGACTTTCTCACGTACTCTGGTGCCTCACATTTGACCATGTCCCCTGGAGGGGGAGACCTGGTGGCACTCAGAGGAAGGACAGCAGGTTACCAAGAAGAGACTTGATACCCTTTGAGCATATACAGGGGGAGGTAATCCCCCTCAGGAACAGTCATAGGGGAGGGGAATAAGGGGTAAAGGGGAGGGAGGGAAGAATGGGAGGATACATGGGATTGGATAACCATTGAGATGTAACAAGAATAAATTAATAATAAAAAAGAAATTGATACTATTATATTTCATTGATTTTAAGATATTTGAGTTACACATTTTAAAATATTGGAAGTACTCATGTATTTTTCAGTTGATATAATGTGATAGTAAATTGTTTTCCCCCTCTTCTTGTTTTCTTTCTTCTTCATGGAATATCCAATAATGGAATCTCACAATCAATGTCAACTTTGAATTAATTATGTTTCCTGCAGAGAAGGCAACCTCAGCAGTGATAATTTGAGTTGCTCCTGTCAGCATAGCAGAACAGTTGGCCTGAGTTAGGAGATACTAGATAACAACTCTTACATTATCAATTGAATTTTTAAAATATTTGAAGATTCTCATGCATAAGTACTGTATTGACATCTTTTCCATCCCTTTCTCATTTTAACTCCTCCTATGCCTTCACAGGTCTTCTTTTTCCATAATAATAATTATTATATATGTATATAACTTACTGAATTTATTTAGGGTTTTTTGCATACACATGAATTTAGTGATCAATGAGGACTGGATAACCTATTAGGAGGCTCATCCCTGGAGAAGATGGATTCTTCCTCTCCCAGAAGCCACTGGCTGCTCATCATCAAGGGAGTCTTGGGAAATGTCACATATCCATGTTGACATCTTGACTAGGATTGTCATTATGCAGGTCTTGTTTAGACAAACTATATCATCAAAATATTATTGACATATCAGCCCTGTCATGCCTCAAAGGTATTGTCAGCTGACTTCCTAATCTTCTGGGTCTTACCATCATCTTGATCACTCTTCATGATGATCATTGAGCTTCACCATTGTAAATCCATTGATTGGGGCTGGGCATCCTGAGTCACTTATTATCTATATTTTCACTATTTGTGGTTCTTTGTAATGGTCTTCTTTGATGAAGAGTAAGAGTTACATTTACTTATGGGTATAAATATAAGTATTTTAAATATAGTGATGATTATAATTGCTTAGGAAAATGGCAGTATTAGGTACTTCTCTAGCCTCTATGATCTCTCCAGCCACAGTTAATTTGTCAGGTCTACAATACCAGATCTGGACTCCCTACAATTAAGTGGGTTTTAATTTAATTAGATATCTGTTGGTTATCTCCCAAAATAATAAGGGCACTATTACATTATTGAAAATATATTATAATGCCTCTCATTGCTGTGGTTCATACGCTTTTTGAGTGGGTCTGACTATATTGCTTTTCTTCTTTGGCACATTCCCATACTATGAGAATTAAATATCCTTAACCTGATAAAATACATAACGACAATGTGATACATTGGGAGTAGGGAGATATTTAGGGAGATATTTAGCTATAAGAAAAATGAAATTTAAGGTACATGGACAGAATTTGAGATAAACCATACCTAGGAAGACTAACTTCTCATTTTCTATTTTATTTGTGAATCCTAGGTCAGACTCTTTAGAGTTGAGTATGGAACCTGAAGTAACTGCCAGGAAATGAAAAAATAATATGGAGGGAGAGAGAAAGGAAGAAGTGTTAAATAATTCTAGGGATGCTCAAAATAGAAGAGAATTGTGTTTTATTTGCTCACTTATTTACAACACACACACACACACACACACACACACACACACACACACACACACACACACACCCCAATTTGAGATATTGCCATTGTCCTTGGTTGGTTCAAGAATTTGAAGTTAAGATTCTATTGTGGAAGTTGCTGCACACTCCAGACAGGTTTTAGAGGAACCTAATTGGAATTGATCAAGTCACCTTTAATAAATGATTCCCAGACACTCTACTCCTAGCAATGTAGTCTGAAAAGCAATCTTGGTATTTGCAAGGCTCTAACTTTAAATACAGTATTATTTGGCAACCCACTGTACTATTTTAATCTGTAGTGTCCAGGAGTCCACAGTTATGATTCATAGCCACACAAACTGTCAAAAACTGGACTGAATATAGAAACATCTTTTTTTGTGTATGTACAAGTATATATAGCAGACTTGTTCATTTCTCTGCCCATAACTCCCTGGTGTTAAGTCCAATATGCATCTGATTGTTTACTTGAACAACTGCACGTATATATTCTGAATCTGGGTAGAAATATTCCTTGGGAATTGATGACCCTAGAAACAGCCCTTGGTGAATGATAGAAGGGACATTAGCAGATAAATTAAGACTTGAACTCTGATACTGATAGCCTACAGTGAGAGATGTCTTGATTATGAATCTTTCTGACCTTCCTTCTTTTACCTCCTTTATTTTCACACTTCCCTGCTTTTGTCTTAGGGAATCACCTCCAAATAAACTATTGACACGTCACTCCTGGAAATATATACTGATGTTATATGTGTATGAACATACAGTTTTTCCTGAGGAAATGCTTAATTTCATCAAATGTTTTTGTTTAAGAACAACTGTCTAATGGATATATGTTTCCACCCAGTGTTTGAAAAAACAGATTTAATTCTGCAAAGAACACTGGGAGGAGAGTTGGCACAGCGGGCAGTCTACTTGCTTCTTGCATATTTCCATGGGAACCTAGAATCACAACTGACCTTTGGCTAAGCCCTGGGAATCTGGGCCTCAGCAGAATTTTTTAATGTTGATAGTTGATAATTCTGTTCAGTACACCTGCAAGAATACATCATTGCAAATGGACACACCAGGACTATTTTGTACAAATATCAAAATTGATGCTATGCAGCCGGTTTTATTGCTGGAGTCCTGTCTGAGTGCCATGGCTGACAGCACTAGGAAGCCTGTATTGGACTTCTCTAAGCCTAGTGCAGTTGCTCTCTCCTTTATGTCTTGTTCTTAACAGTCTTCATCCAATCTGCCTCAGTTATGAGCACGACCTTAAATTGTGAGTCCTTCGGGTAAGCGACCTGATATTTTTGAGATTTACAAACAAAGCACCAAGTAAATGTTAACAAAATGTAGAAGGCAGAACTTCCACATCTCAGATACACTTGGCATGGCATGTGACATTTTTATAGTTGGAGTTGAGGAAAGCCATCTGGCTTGTCTTTAATACAAGGCTATTGTGTAGTCTTGCCCAAAGAGAGCCTGTAGGAGACTCCCATACAGATCTTTCTGAGTTCACAAACCCAAAATAGGATTTACACTTAGGTAAACAGAAAACTAAGATTCCCATTTTTAGTACTCAGTTTCTAAAATTATTTTGGGGCTCCTTGGTTAACATTTTCGAGATGTCCTTTATTGAGGGATAAGTGGAGATCCACAAGTCACTCCTGATGTTCCAGGCTCTGAGGTGACAGCCTTGAACATAGACATACCTGTTTTTGTATGGAGGGTAGGGTTTCAACACGTTTGAATGGTAATATATAAGGAATAACACAAGCTGTTTAAAAATAGGCTGTGCTAAGCCAGGGCCTGTCTTGTGGCAGAACTCAAAGTCAGGGAAGCTACCTGCCCAAGAAATCATGACATTTAACAGATTTTTTTTCTTGACTTTCCAGGGACTTTAAACTGTCTATGTGTTATATAAATGAGAGAAATCAGACCACACGTCCTAGTTTAAAAGAGTGAGCCTGCCACACTACATGTCTGTGTAGAATCACTTTGAAGGATGCTGTCTTTCTCTAGGGCTTACTTAAGATGTAAAGTAGAGATTCATGATTTTAAGCTCACATCTTATCTTCAAGTTAGTGTTTGCCACGGGAGCTACAGAAAATAATTTCCTTCAGGAAAAAAGTAATCCCTGAATGTAAGTGGCTTAAGTAGTAACTGTTCCTTTTCCACCAGCAAAAATAATTCCCTGGGATCTTAAGGCATTCTTTCTGGGAAAAATCAAATTCTTACATTCTGTATGCTACACTGGCACTGGTAAACACAAAAACAATAACAAAAATAACTGCTTTAGAAGAAAAGTAGATTCATGGAAGATATGCTGTTAGTTGAAATTGTGCTGTTGCTTGACCATATCCATCTGTGCAGGTCTGAGTCTCCTGTTTGTATTTGTGCAAAGTTGTGTGTGATTCTGTGTATGGGAAGTTTAACTATTATCAAAACACACATTTTCCTTAATCATCACAAACTGTTCATAATGTGTTGCTATTAGTCAATTCAGCTGCATTTAATATGTGTGTAAGTAAGGGCATTAGTTCAGGTAGCATGGAAGTAATTTGTTGGCCACTAGGACCTTGTGTTTAAAATGTCACTGAACTGCCACTAGTTGGACCTCTGGTTGACTTAGGAACATCAGAACAGGTAACACTTCCAAATTTATGTATATAGGGTTTATTACTAGTTATAAATGAAATTTACATTTATTATCAAAATAACATGCAATAATTTAATGATGATGATGGTGATGAGGATGATAATGATGATGATGACGTCCCTTTTTAGAAAAATTGCATTCAAAATTCAACACATTCTTCATTCTATGTGTCTCTATGCCTCCTGCCTCATAACAAACAGCCAGTGGTAAATTCCTTATAGAAAAGTGATAGTGCTCTCTCAGTTTCTGTGTGTTTAATGTCTAGAGTGTATTGCTGGGTTATAGTACCAAGTCAGTAGGAGCCTCCTGAAATAATATCACAAAGATTTTTCTAAATATCTACTAATTTGATTCCAATCGTTATTTGTTTTATACTCTTTCTAACCACAATTAGATAAACAACTTAGTATTATGAAAATGACTACATAAGAAAAATAATCTCATGAGGTCCTCTGATACATGTAGAACCACTGATGGGTAGCACAGGCATTCATGTTCTATTTGACCCCTAGAATGTAAAGTTCACCCCAAGCCTCCCTACTATTATCAGACAATCTCTGTACTCGACCCCAGCTCATTCATATTTATTCTATTTGACCTGTAGAGTGTAAGTTCACCCCCAAAGCTCCCTACTATATTGGATAATATCTGCACCCCCTCAGCTCATTTCAGAACAGCCATGAAGATAATCAAACCAAGCCATTTAACAGCTCGCTTCTCTTACCCTGAATTCCAAAGAACTTCTAGTCTATTTTCTGTTTTTAGGAATTAACCGGTGACTTACTGCTCCATTTAACATCATGTCTTCCCTGTTTACCCACAATGCTGCTTATGAACGTTTTCTCTCTCTCTCTCTCTCTCTCTCTCTCTCTCTCTCTCTCTCTCTCTCTCTCTCTCT
>OU015747.1:8018760-8032119 GCA_907169655.1 Acomys percivali | reverse complement strand
TCTCTCTCTCTCTCTCTCTCTCTCTCTCTCTCTCTCTCTCTCTCTCTTTGATGTCATTACATTTTAATAAAAAAATAAGGAAAAAAATATATTTTTTGACGGAGTCAAATTAAAGACTGATAGTGAGTTTAACTGATTGACTGTCAAATTTTTGTTATTTAAGTAATTTATTCAGACTATATCTCAATTGTTATGCCACCACTTGTTTCTTCCCCTTTCCCCCTCCCTCCCTCTTTCATCCTATTCTCCTCCCCTAGGTCTGTGACAGAAGGGGAACATGTCCCTCACTATAAGATCATAGCCTATCTGGTCTCTTCCTAGTAGCCTGCTTACTCTTCCTATGAGTGTCACCAGGTCTCCCCACCAAGGGGAAGTGGTCAAATAGGGGGCACCAGAGTTCATGTCTGAGTCAGTCCCTGCTCTCTACACAATTGTGGAGAATGTGCTGTCCATTGCCTAGGTCTGGATAGGGGTTCTAGGTTTATGGCATGCGTTGTTCTTTGTCGGTACAGTAGTTTGAGCTGACCCACCTAACTTAATGGTCTTCTTGTAGGTTTCTAGGACTCTTGGGATCCATCTGTTTCCCCATTCTTCCTTACCTCTCTCACCTAGAGTCCCAGTAGGAAGTCCCAGTATCTATCCCAATCTCCAGCTAAGTGAAGACTTTCAGGGGACATCTCTGTTCATCTGGTGTCCAATTATAAGTCAGTATATACCATGTGTATCTTTCTGGGTCTGAGTTAACTCACTCAGGATGATCATTTCTAGTTCCATCCACTTGCCTGAAAATGTCAGGATTTCCTTGTTTTTATTTTATTATTTTATTTTTATTTTTATTTTATTTTATTTTTGGTTTTTCGAGACAGGGTCTCTCTGTGTTAGCCTAGGCTGTCTTGGACTCACTTTGTAGACTGGCCTCGAACTCACAGCAATCCGCCCACCTCTGCCTTTCCTTGTTTTTAATAGTTGAATAGTATTCTATAGTGTAAATGTACCACAGTTTCTTTATCCATTCTTCAACTGAAGGACATCTAGGTTGTTTCAGGTCCTGGCTATTACGAATAACTATGAACATTGTTGAGCATATGCCCTTGTTGTGTGGTGGATATTCTTCTGAGCATATTTTAGGAGTGGAATTGCTGGGTGTTGAGGTAGCCTTATTCCTAGTTTTCTAAGAAAGTAAAAAAATGCTAAATAATTAAAAATCAGTAAATTCTGTCCTATGAATTTAAGTCAAATATTAAGGTTAGGCAGATATTCTATACTACAGATAACCTTACATGGAATGTTTGTGGTAGATAACACAGCTCTGAGCTAAAAGAGAATAAGACATAGTTGATTTTCAATGAAGCATGAGTGACTGACCCGGGAGCATAGACTTGGACTGCCCTGAATGACATATTTCACCATAGAACGTGATTACCTGATGTTTTTTTATTAATTATAGAGAAAAAGGAAGTTTTAAAGTACACTTCCTGTGCACTTCCAGACACACAGGAGAGTCACTGAAAAGAAAACAAACATCTGCTCTGGGTTTCAGACGCTTCTTGAGAAAATACTTAACTCTTGGACTGGTGGAACATAATGGTTTGGTAAGAAGACACTGCAAATCACAGGGCACTAAATCAAGGCAGAAGTGACAAATGGAGAAGGCCACAGGCCAAGAAATTCAGCTTTGGATTTGCAATGGAACTGACTACAAGCATGAATCTCTAAACAGCTTTGTAGAATCTTCCACAGAGGTATGGTTAGTCTGCAGCTTTGTTTTTAATTCTGGGTGTTTCTATTTATACGGACCTTGCAGCATGTCTAACTTCTCTCTTTACTTTAGGAAATGAATTGATGTGTGCAAATTTGAGAGAAGAATTTAGGCAAGCTCGACTTGCCATTGACTTTTTTTTGTTGTTGGTTTTTTTTTTTTGTTTTTTTGGAGAAATCAGAATGATGAGATTCCTCTTTCTGGTCTTGCAAATCACGCAGAAAGTTTATTGGGAAGACCTTCAGCATCCTAATGCTACCTGCCTGGAGCTGAGTTTGCCTCACATGGGGTGAAGAATTGGCATGCTCACGAAACATTTACCTTCCAATAAAACTTACCCACATCATGTTGATATTTTGGTATCAGTCTTTCTGTACCCGTTTTAAGTTTATTTTTTTTTATTTGTTTTAAGCTCAGGAATAAAGGAGGGAACTATCATTAAATTTTTTACTTGTTTGCCATGTGCCTTAAAACTATAATCACCTGGAATCTCATCTCACCAAACAAAACCTACAGAAAGCAAAGTTTCTTCTATGAACAGAATAGCTGTCGTCAGTGGATCCTAGTCCACCTCAGTATGTAAGGGTTTGGGGCTTTTGATTTGGGAGGGTCATTGTTTCCTCTAGTATCTTTGTCCAAGTGAGAGAGATGGAAGGGACTCTGCTAACTCAAATACAGGACATTTGATTTCTTGCAAAAGCAACATAATGAGTCCTCACCAAACATCATCCTCCAAGACATAAAAGGAATGTTAACCTTTCAACTCAGAAATGTGGGATGATGTTCATTTAGTTGGACAAGCTGCTACAGTTTGACCTTCAACTATCCAGATGACTTTGCAGCAAAGGTTGAGTCTCAAATTGGTTTTATAACTAAATAGAAAAATATATTTGTTCTTCTGTAGCATGTGTTTTTTGTAAGTTGGGGAAGAAGAATTTAAAAGCTGAAATCTACATTCTGCTTTAAAGGAAGGAAACATCCAGAATAACTTAAAATGCATATGTAGAATTATTTTCAGATTAAAATTAATATGGGAGTTACTATCTGGGAAACATAAGGAGTTCATTTGGTTTTTGTTTGATCACTTGGCAGCCTGATACCGGCCTTCTCCCTCTTCTGTTCCCAGTCCCACTGTCATGCCCCGCCCCCACCCTTCATAAGTAAATCTCATGAAGTCACAACAGAAATACCTGACCACCTAAGGAAAAGCTGAGGAAAACCTTGATATTTCTCTTAAATTTACATATAAAATGTTACCATAGACACAAAAAGATGTTATATATCATTGTCAGTGAAAAAAGATGGAATCAAAGCCTTAGTGAGAAATCTATTCATACCCACAAAAGCACACAGCTACAGTCAGAAACAAACAAACAAACAAACAAACAAAAAAGCAAACAATCCCCAAACAAAGTTAATACTAAGAGTAGATGAAGATGTGGAAACTATTGCTAGGAATGTAAAATGAGTCTTCCAAATTAAAATAGTTATTATCATATGTATTAGCAACATGGCTTGTTAGATATCCAAGAAAATTGAAAGCCAGGCCTTGATAAGACACTTATACTAACACAGCATCATTATTCACAATAGCCACAAGGAAGAAGCAGCCCAAATGCTCATGGGAGAAGACCGTATAAAGGAAAATGCAATGCATTAACACCATGTAACACTATTCAGATATAAAGCCAGAAAAGTATAGATGGAACTTCATGCCATAATTGATGTAAAATACATAACAAGAACAAAGCTGAGTTTGACAGAGAAGACAGGAGAAATGCTCAGGCACTCCTCTTTTCTTCTCTTTTTGGGGAAGTCTGAAGTGTTAAGCAGCTTCCATCTGTTCTGCCAATATAGTTGGTGCTAATTTCTTCATGTATGGTATCTAATATGCTCAAAGCCATAACAACAGGAGGCAAGATCAGTGGATACTCATGACTGGGGACAGAGGAAAAGAGACAGCTTGTTATTAAATTTACATATAGATTTGTATTTACAAACACAATTTAGGGAAAAAAATCTGTCTCAAAACCCATGATATATTTAATATTACTGAATTTTACTTTTAATACGGCTGTGGTGATAAATTATTTTAAGCACAATAAAAGATGTGGTATAATCCATGCAGACGATGAAGTGCTAATAATAAAGATTCTCAATACACAATGCTAGCAAAGGGCCTGGGCTGCCTCCTTGGATCCAGCTGTTCTCTCTATTATTTGACCTACATGCCCTAAGCTCCTCCTCATAGGTTCTTTTGCTATATACACTATTGGGAGCTAGCTCACACACTTGATTTTCTAATCAAATCAAGAATTTACCCAAGTCCCCAAACAAATGTTTTCAGATGTTATCCACAGAAGGATACTGAATTTTTTCAATGTATTCACTTAAAAAAATAAAGACATTTATCTCTAAAATTGTCATATTGGGGGGTTGAAGTTGAGGAACTATCATGAAATTCATAATAAACATTAAGATGGACTGGCATAAGCTAGTCTAGGGCAATAGCAGAATTAAGCTTTTTCATGAAACCAGGATAACATATGGCTTAGCAGCATGCTCTATATTAAAAGACCCTACTGCTGGAGTCTTGTGTTAAACAGAAACAGTGAGTAAATTAAAGTATTAAAGAACAGTGAGTAATTTATAAGTCAAAGAATAAAAACTCATAGCAGATAGCGAGCTTTTCTAGAATTCTGTGATATCTTGCTGCCAAAAAGCACCAGGCACAATAGGTTTAAGCTGCCTGATATCAGTAAGAAACAGAGTTGCTACAGTAGTTTGAGCAGAACCCCTGGTGCCCCATATTTCACCACTTTCACTCTGTGGGGCGTCCTCGTGGCACTCAGAGAAAGGATAAGGAGGCTATGGGGATGAGACTTGGTAGTCTGTGACCATATGGTGGGGAAGGAGGTCCCTTCTGTCACAGACCCGAGGGGGGGGGGAGGGGAATAGGATGAAAGAGGGAAGGAGGGAAGAATGAGAAGATGTAAGTGAGGGGATAATACTTGAGATGTAATCTGAATGAATTAATTAAATAAAAATTAAAAATTAAAAAAGCAAAAAGAAACAGAGTTGCGCTCAGAACTCCCTGCACATGGACCTTGTTCATTATTGTCCATTCCTGCCAGGGTTAACGCTGGACCAGAAACACCAGACAGAGACATAATGTACTCCAAAACTGACCTAATAACTCCAAATATAAGATACATTTCACAGGAATGGGGAAGAATTCTAAAATATGTGTGGAATCACAAAACACTGAGAAATTAAACCTTTGTCATCAGCAGGAACAAAATTAATCTTTACATCAGTTAATCTCAAAATATACTTCAAAATGATGTCAACCAAAATAGCCTGATGCTGATGAAACAGGCGCATAGACCAACAGAGAGAGCCCAGAAACAAGTCAGTGAATTCACAGTGAAATAAATGTCTATGAAAGTGACAGTTAGACAACAAAGAATAGACTGTCTCTTCAAAAACAACAATGGTGGAAAGATTGAATATCTACAAGCAGAAGAATGAATTGCACCCCTCTTTCCACAGCGTTGCCCAAAATGAACTAAAAATTGATTAAGTAGTAAAACTATAAAACTTGTAGAGAAAAATCTGAGAAAGGATGTATAATATTGTTTGGGGGCAATGTTTTAGTGGATATCATACCACATACAGGCAACGGAAGCAAAAATCAAAACAAAAAAAAAAAACAAACCCAGAAACATGGAATAATGACAACTGCAAATCTCTTGTCTTCGACAGAAATAACTGTATATTCCCCAGATATAAAAAATAATAAGAAAATTCAAACTATTTATTGTTGTAGGATTTCCCCTAAGTGTGCTTCTTTCTCCTGGTGGAATGCTCCTGAGGACCTGCAACATCAATTGAATCCCAGAGAAACCTCGTTAAAGGAAAAAGCCATGCTGACGTTTGTAAACGTGCAAGGAAGAATTTACTGAAGTTCATCCTACCAGAGTCAAGACCAGAGAGAGAGAGAGAGAGAGAGAGAGAGAGAGAGAGAGAGAGAGAGAGAGAGAGACAGAGACAGAGAGACAGAGACAGAGACAGAGAGACAGAGACAGAGACAGAGACAGAGACAGAGAGATATCAAGCTGAACTCAAAATACAGCAATGACAAAATGACAAATGGGTGATTTAACAGCCAGTGAGTGACAGGGGAAGCCAGGGGATTAAAAAGTTACCAAGAGACATTATGAAAGATAGTGATTTCTTGTTACACCAGCTTGGGATTTTTGCTGGGAATAGGTTACGGTGCTCAGAGCATAGGAATAAATCAGAGGAATTTGATCAGATATTACATCTTAAGTGATGCCAACTTCAACTGTTGTACTTTAGACTCAGCATGTAGCATAGCTTTGAATATATCACCCTATGGTGCAGTCAGCAATGGCAGTTGCACTTAGAAATGTGGGGACTGACCATGAACAGTGTAGATGGTAAGTGGCTTCAGTTATTATGCATTCAGGTGTTCATGAGAAGATCTATATGGTTTGGGCAAAGAAAAAGCAAGTACAAACTTTTCTAGGTGTAATTGTGCTCTACCATAGGCTCGTTACACAGATTATGGTGACATTTATACTGTCATAGGGATACACTTAGCTCCACACTTATCATGTTATATATAGTTTATCCAGGTTCTGTGTAACAATCTACCTCAGTTTTAAAAACCGATTTTATAACATCTAGGAATATCTTCAAACATATGGAAAAAAGGAAATCTTAAAAGTTTTTTTTTAATTTATTCTTTTTACATCTCAATGGTTATCCCATCCCTTGTATCCTCCCATTCTTCCCTCCCTCCCATTTTCCCCTTATTCCCCTCCCTATGACTGTTCCTGAGGGGGACTTCCTCCCCCTGTATATGCTCATAGGGTATCAAGTCTCTTCTCTGTAACCTGCTGTCATTCCTCTGAGTGCCACCAGGTCTCCCCGTCCAGGGGACATGGTCAAATATGAGGCACCAGAGTACGTGAGAAAGTCATATCCCACTCTCCACTCAAGTATGGAGACTGTTCTGACCATTGGCTAGATCTGGGTAGGGGTTTAAAGTTTACCACCTGTATTGTCCTTGGCTGGTGCCTTAGTTTGAGCGGGACCCCTTGGCCCAAATCTGCCTTTCATAATGTTCTACTTGTAGGTTTCTAGGACCCTCTGGATCCTTCTACTTTGCTATTCTCCCATGGTTCTCTCATCTAGAGTCCCAATAGGATGTCCTCCCCTCTGTCCTTGTTTTCTGGTAAGTGAAGGCTTTTGTGGGACATGCCCCTTGGACTAGTATGCAGATATAAGTGTCCCTCAGTAGAAGAATGGATAAAGAAACTGTGGTACATATACACTATGGAATACTACTCAGCTATTAAAACCAAGGAATTCCTGAAACTTGTGGATAAATGGATTGAGCTAGAAATGATCATAATGAGTGAGTTAACCCAGAAGCAGAAAGACTCAAATGGTATATACTCACTGAAATCTTAGAAGTTTTCAGAGAAAAAATATTACTTACAAAATGAAATAACAATCTGATTAGAACCATAACTTTCTTTTTTAAAGAATATTTATTTACTTATTATTTATACAGTAGTCTGCCTGCCCTCCAGAAGAGATGTCAGATCTCATTACAGATAGTTGTGAGCCACCATGTGGTTGATTGGAATTGAATTCTGGGCCTTTGGAAGAACAGCCTGTGCTCTTAACCTCTGACCCATCTCTCCAGCCCCAGCACTAGAATTTTCAACAGATACCTTGGAGGCAAAATGATAACTAAATGACATGTTCATAGAATTGAAATAAAATGGTTTGTATCTAGATATCATAGGAGGCATAACTATCATTTAAATGTGATGGATCAAGACAAATAATAGGACCATGGGTTTTTATAGGTGTGAAAGTTTTCTGCTTAATGATATAATGCAGAAAACAAAACACTAAACATGTGTAAAACACCATTTACAAGAGTAAGAATGAGCTGCATAGTAAAACACAGGTGTTGGATAACATATAGCACCATCCAGTATACCAAATACCATGTTTAGAGATGGGATTTCCTTAGAGATTTATTTTTATGCATTGGGGAAAGAGTAATGGGAAAGCTCTACATTTTCTGTTCAGTTTTGCTGTGACTTTAAAACTATTATAAACAGCCTATTATAAAAAAGATGTTAAGAGAGAAGAATGGTCCTTTTGTATTTAAGAGAGATAATATTTCTTGCTTCTTTACTCCAACAAAAATTGAGGTTGGTAGTTGCTGACAAGTGTTTAACATACCTTTCCTTCTAGTAAATAGTCCCCACTTCTTACTGAGGCCAGTGGTGCCTGACCTCATCCAAGCTAATTGATGTATAATTGCTACATTGAAATGTTAAATAAGCTCTACCAATAAAATGCTTACCGAACTTTTTTTCTTTTCCATACTGACTGCTGCACCTGGTCCGGGTACATGAAGATTCCATGACAGTTGTGCAGGTGAGGATATGATTCAAACAGGATTTCACTGTTGTTAACTCCTATAGACCACTGCTCCCATTATCATATTTATTATTATTATTTTCAAAATAAAAACATTTTATTGTGATGAACTCATAAAAATAAACATCACAGAACTAGATTAATGAAGTCACTCAAACACTTGTCCTACCTACTTTAGTGAACTGCTATGCAGTTAAAATAGCCACTCTAGAGTGATGGAGTTTCACTTGGGACTTCAATTTTATGATCTACTACATTCCAAAGAAAGCCTCTACACAGATTTCGGAGAAACAAAACTACTGCATGTGGTAACATTTATATATGGACACATGTCATTACACATGTCCAAACTTAGAGAACACAAGCCCTGAGTGATCTTGATATGAATTACATTGTGTCACAATGACAATGACAGGCCACTGTAGGTTGGACCTTTGGAACAAATCAGTTGCTTTAGTGGGGGATGTTGATAGTGAGAAGGCCTCAGAAGTGGTTAGTAGATTATCTGTACTTGGTGGTAATTTTTTCTGTGAACCCCACAAGCATGAGGACCTGAATTAGATTCTCAGGTTCCATGTTTAACAACAACAACAACAACAACAACAACAACAACAACAACAACAACAACACGGCTTGGTGGTGCTTACTTATAATCCCAATGCTGGGAAGTAAAGATAAGGAGACTCCTTGGATTTGGCAGGCTAACAATTTTAGCCAAGATGGTGAGTTCCAGATGTAGTAAGAGGCCTGTCTCAAAAACTACAGTGAAAATAATTTAAAGAAATTAACTGCTATTAACTGCTCTCCTGAATACATACACATGCACATACACGCATGCACGTGCACACACACACACACACACATACACACACACACACACATACACAGAGAGAGAGAGAGAGAGACAGAGAGAGACAGAGAGAGAGAGAGAGAGAGAGAGAGAGAGAGAGAGAGAGAGAGAGAGAGTTGTGTGCACACACACAAAGACATATGATATTCATCAAAGAAGAGCAATGTAGAAGAATCTGGTAAGATGTTGGAAATATAGCTTAGGTGATAGGATATTTGCCTAGTATGCAACAAGGTTCTCCAGTTTGATCCCTAGGACCACATAAACCATTGGGTATGGCACACACTTGTAATCACAGTTTTGGGGAAGATAGAAGCAGGAAGATCAGAAGCTCAAGGCTATCCCTAAATACATACTAAACTAAAAGTAAGCCAGGACACATAATTATGAATATAGGTATATAACTGTAGATAGACATGTCATCTCTTGAAGAACCAGTGACTTACATCTTTCTCTCTTACAAGTATTTGGTTCTTGAGCAAGTTTTGACACTGTTGGTCTCCATTTAAGTTGTATCTTGAATAGAAATACTTCCAGTAATTCTGCAACTGTTCTAATAGATTATCATCTTTGACTTACAAAATCTATAGTCTCTAAACCAAGTGCTTTAGTTTTTTTGTGGTTTACCAAAGTATAAATGAGCTCATAGTTTAAGATGAAAATCAAGTTTCCAGAATCTGGAAGATTTTTTGAGTTTCAAGGATTTAAAATGGCATGCTCTGGTAAAGAAGTTATAAAACTGCCTCCAAAGAGAGAGTATAAGAAGAGACCCTAAGATAGCAGACATAAAATATTCAACACTATGTTAGCAGTGACCACATCAAGCTTGCTGAGCATCATACCAGCAATGCAGCCATCCGATCTGAGTACGGAAAGCAGAATTTTGAAGTTTGAGTCAGATTCCCCTACGTTTTTATACATCATTGGGGAAGAATGAAGAGAAATTCCAATTTGAAGAAAGCTGTGGCAGCTGAGAAATGTTAGGCTTCTCTATTTGGGCTTGTCACAAATCCATTTGTAATCAAACGCACAGATACCTTCCCTTAATGAATCATAGACACTCAAAAGTACACATGAAAATTATATACCTGCTGGGTAAGCAACCCTTGATTACCTAAGCACTAGTGTGGAAAGTGTCACTCCACCTATTGTGCTAATCATAAGCTGATCTGTGGTAAGAGTCACTCCAGGGCAGGAATTTGGTGTCATGGTGATGAGGAAGAAAAGGGCTCGGGGGAAGCGCTGCATCTCTTTGCAGAAAATGTCTTTGTAAATAACACAAAATACCAAAGTGCAAGAGAGTCTCTGACTCTTGATAGGGTTCCTGATGCATTTAAAGTTCAGGTGCAAAGGGAGAACTAAGAAGTCTTTCTAGACTGGCGCTCTCAAATGTCAAACATTTTGCACCCTGCTCCCAGCATGGGGGTAAAAACAGTTGTTGGTTTTTTTTTTTTTTTTCTGTGTCTGTAGACATGTTTGCTTATCTCAGAGGGATAACTGGTTTCCATAGGTAGAATACAAGGGTGCTGATAAAAACACTGCACAATCCCAGACAGTCCCTCAAAATGAAGTGTTATCCATATCCTGAACAGTATATACATTTGGTGAGTTATGTCCTAGACCAATGCCTCCACATAAGGGAAGATAAGTTTAAGGCCTAGCCACCCAGAGCAGATCCATGTCTCAAAGGCGTAACAGATTCGTTTCTGATAACCAAACAATCCAACAGCAGGGAAGATGTGGGTCTTTAAGAAGTGCAATAATCCATTCTTCTACTGAGGGACATTTAGGCTGTTGAGTGGAGAGAGGGATTTGACTTTCTCAAGTACTCTGGTGCCTCACATTTGACTATGTCCCCTGGCAGGGGACACCTAGTGGCACTCAGAAGAAGGACAGCAGGTCACTGAGAAGAGACTTGATACCCTATGAGCATATACAGGGGGAGGTAATCCCTCTGAGGAACAGTCATAGGGGAGGGGAATAAGGGGAAAATGGGAGGGAGGGGAGAATGGGAGGTTACAAGGGATGGGATAACCATAGAGATGTAACAAGAATAAATTAATTAAAAAAAAAAAAAGAAGTGCAATAAATCACTGTATCACCCAGCTGATCATGAATCTTGTAGGGATGCCAAACCTCATTGCTTTTCATTTGTGGGAACAAATGGCAAGAAAAACTAGTGCTCTGATTTCAGATTTCAGGAAAGAGAAGAACGTTTGAGCTTTACAAACTACATTTCCCACAAGAAACAGAACTCTAGGGGAAGGAGCCTTATTCTGGGATAAAAATAAAACTCATATGAGCCTTGGAGAATTTGAATCACCCACTCTTTTGCACCTAAAATTTCACTTGGCCTAACAGCATCTGTAGTGTGTTTTTAAAATGCTAGTCAGATTTCATTGTTCTCATGCTTAAAACTCACAGTGGCATCTCTTTGAAGTCCCAGAAAAAGCTCCTGCTTTTCTCAGTGCCTGGCAAGTGCTTACTAGATCTGGCTCTTCTAGCCTCCTTAACTTGCCTTCTGCCTTTTGTCTCTCTCTAAGGACTTTAAATCAATTCTTCCCTCTTCTTCCCTGACTTCTTCAAGAAATGTTGTACTTTGTTCTTTCTATCACTCATTCAGACCTTGGTAAAAAGTCCCATTTTCAGAAGAAAGGGTTATGCTGCTTAAATTTATCCCTGAGGATGGAGAAAGAGCTCAGAAGCCAGGAGTGCTTACTGATCTTACAGAGAACCTGATTTGTGGTATGCTTGTGGTAGCTCACAACCACCTGTAACTCCAGTTTCAGGGGATCTAATGCACTCTTCTGGTCAGCTTGTGGCACACAGAAACTCATGTAAGCACATGTACATAACCATAAATATATAGATAGATGATAGATAGATAGATAGATATAGATATGTAGATAGATAGATGATAGATACATAGATGATAGATCTTTAAAGTCACCCATATGATTACTTGTCACAGCCATTAATTTCCTTCCTAATACTGAGAATATTTAGTTACTATTAAGATAGTCATGTTTCCCTTTTGTTGGAGTATAACTTCAAGAAAGGCATGGCTGCTTCCTTCTTGTTCAGAAATTCAAAGTATCTAGAGCAGCCTATGGTGCTTGGCATAACTCAGAACCAGTGAAGTCAATAGTCACCATGAAATGAATAGAAGGAACTTAAATATGGAAGTATTAGAAATTGACAGTTGAGCACAGAGGTCTGAAGAAATTCATTTCCAAAAACAAAAGTAAGAAAAATTAAGGATGTCTCTATCAAGATGCACATTTAGTCAATTAGGAAACTCTACTATAACCCAGGCATTAATTAGCTTTATAAAGAGTAAAGGGGTTGTAGAAATAGCTCAGTTGGTAAAATGTTGGACTTGCAATCAAGAGGACCTGAGTTTGGATCTCAGTAAATATACTAATTACAGTGGCATGGTGACATCCATGAATTTGTGAGGTCCTTGCAAAGGAGACAGAGGCAGGAGATCACTGGGGATTCCTGGCCAACCAAATGGTCTATTTGACAAAATGTAAGACAATGAAAAAATAAACTGAGTATGGAAGCCTGAGGAATAACTGAAATGTCCTCTGATCATACAATTCATGTGTACCTGTGCACATATATGTAACTGCACACATGAACACACACACACATTCATATACACAATCAATCTTTCTGTCACATTCAATGATCTTATTGCTTACATTTCTCCTTAGTAAACTGAGTTAACACAAATATTTATGACATAAGACTATTAGTATTGAATTTGGTATTAAGTACAAGCATCTATCCTAAACTATTATACCTAGAGTCAATAATTATATAATTATTAGTTGATTATTTATGTTAATGACCTATCATTTGATGTAATTTAATTGCCATCAATAAAAATATAAACAAGAAAAAATAAAATATTTGAGGAATCTCAATGGAATTTTGTGGGCATATTTGCTTTAAATCAGGATATTACGGAAATGAGAACATGGCCTGTCACAGCAGGAGAGACAAGTGAGTTCCTGGGGCTTGGGCAAGGAAGAGGAAGGTTTAAGCACAAAAGCCTTCTCCCCAGAGACTGTTGCCTGTAAATGAAGAAAAGCCAGGTGAATGGCTGGGTTGGCTGTCAGTGGAAAAGTATAGAAGATGCTGAACCTGAAAAACATTCCACCAAAGACAAGAGAATAACGGAAAGCTGAGCTAGCTCTATTTTGACACACACACACACACACACACACACACACACACACACACACACACA
>OU015747.1:7997801-8009244 GCA_907169655.1 Acomys percivali | reverse complement strand
GGCTGGAAGGCTGTGGAGTAATCTACCAATATTTGATGTGATGTAAGGCTCACCCCATGAGATGGGACACATACTGGATACGGCTTAAGTAACCAAGAACCTGAGACAGGATAGGCCAGGGGCCAAGGGTAAACCAAATACCACTGTTCAGCTAAAGGAAAACAGCAACAAAATTACTCTTAATGCTATTCTGCTATACTACGGTTCATCTAAAGGAAAACAGCAACAAAATTACCCATAATGCTATCCTGCTATACTCCTAGATCACTTCCTTGCTCAGCCATCGTCAGAGCATCTTTCCTCTGCAGTAGGTGGGAGCAAATACTGAGACTTACAGACAGACAACGTGAAGAGAATGAGCGGTCTTGACATATTCAATCCTAAATGAGAGATCTCCATCAAATGCCTCCCATGAGGGCCATGTCACCACTACCAAAGAGGATGAAGAATGAGTGTAAGAACCAGAAAGGGTAGAGGATACCAAGGAAACAAGGCCTTCTAAACGCAGAGGACTGATACACGTATGAAATCAGAGACCGAGACAGCATGCACAGGGCCTGCTCGGGTCTGCACCAGAGGGTGCCCTAGATCTGAAAGGAGAAGAGGACACATGCCCCGATCCCTAACCTGACAGTGACTTCCAGTAATAACCACTTGTAGAGGAAAGTTAGTTTTCTCCAAGGGAATCTCACCCGGGGAAACAAACCATTGCTATGGGCCGGCCCCATATCTAGGCGTAGATGGCTAACGCAAAACAAACTCAATGCCATCTTTGGGGGTTCTTTGTCTCATGTTTGTCAAGGTTTTTTTTTTTTTTTTTTTTTTTAACCTTACTGCTTATTTGCTTATATATTTAGCTTCTGAGTTTTGTTTTGTTTTCCAAGTCCTGTGCTTATGAGTATTCCATTCTGTCCCTAGGTCTCCATGTGTTCCTCAGGCTTTTCTTTTTTCTTTCTTTTTTTTTTTTTTACCTTTGGCTCCTTCTCTTCTGTTGGTTACTTATCCTATTCTGACTTGTTTTATTGTTTTATTTTACTTTATTATTATTCCTTAGATTGCTGTTTGTTTTCTAACTAGAAGGGAAAAAAGGTGTATATATCTGGATTAGAAAGAGGGTAGGAAGGGTTTCAGAGTAGTTGGGGAGGGGAAGCTATAATCAGAATATTGTGTATGGAAAAAATATATATCTAAAACAAAAAATAGAAAGGAAAAAAATAGTACAGCCAACTCTGATCACTTATAATGAAGAATAGCTATTTCTCTTTTGAAATTATCTCTACATTGACATTATAGCTAAGTTCGGGTTGGTTTTTTTTTTTTTTCTATCATCTTTCAGAATTGGGTGGTTTTATTTATTATTAAGTAAACAATTTCTCGTATGGATGTTGTTTGAGAGTCACTATGATATTGTATATCTCACTTATCCTCAAAGTTCCAAATGCCAAATATTTACATCCACAAGTGCTAAAAAACTAAATTTTCAATCGAGTACTTCAATTTCTCAAAAAAAAAAAAGAACACTTATACAAGTGTAAACATTATATGCGTGTGTATAGTATTCATTATTTACTTATAAGTACTGCTGGAAATCCAGAGAGATTCTACGGCTTGCTTTGTGAACTGAGTATGTTGTTGATATTTTTAATACATATTCTGTTTTAAAAACACATCCTTC
This sequence comes from Acomys percivali, assembly GCA_907169655.1. Taxonomy (NCBI): domain Eukaryota; kingdom Metazoa; phylum Chordata; class Mammalia; order Rodentia; family Muridae; genus Acomys; species Acomys percivali. Next base: position 8,007,569 of record OU015747.1, on the reverse strand, counting down.
AGTACTTCTGCTTGAAGAATATTTACAACCTTACAAATGCTTTTATTTCTGCATAACCATTCCAGTACCATTTTCATAAACGTATTCTACAAAGTATTTTAAAAGATTTTTCACTAATTTATTACATTTTTATCGGGTTGTTCTAAACTCTGCTAGGATAGATTATTCCAAACACCATGAGCTCCATTTGGTGGGTTATATAGCTGAATATTTCACAGTGTTACTGAGCTAAGATATGATGACAATTGAGGGCTCAAAATTCAGCAGCAGATCTTTATTTTCATCCCTAGGTGCCCATCAGCCCCAAGAGTATTTTTCATTCTTTCTGAACCAAGAAAGCCATAGAGTTCTTAAGGCTTCCAAAGAAACATACTATTTTCTTACCATAAGTCCCAGAAAATTAGTGTTGCATCTCATTGACTCTGTTTGGGACACAGATCCTTAAATCAATTACTGAACCTAGGTCAGCCACTCTAATGGCCTGAGCTGGGCCACGTGGTCCCCATTAAAAACTACAGTAATCAGCTGGGCGTGGTGGCGCACGCCTATAATCTCAGCACTCGGGAGGCAGAGGCAGGTGGATCGCTGGGAGTTTGAGGCCAGCCTGGTCTACAAAGCGGGTCCAGGACAGCCAAGGCTACACAGAGAAACCCTGTCTTGAAAAACAAAAAACAAAAAACAAAACAAACAAAAAAAAAACTACAGTATCTTTTTCTTTTACTGTGGTACATATACACTATGGAATACTACTCAGCTATTAAAAACAAGGAATTCCCGAAATTTGTGGATAAATGGATTGAGCTGGAAATGATCATAATGAGTGAGTTAACCCAGAAGCAGAAAGACTCAAATGGTATATACTCACTTATATCTGCATTCTAGCCCAATGGGCATGTCCCACGAAAGCCTTCCCTTACCAGGAACCTGGGACAGAGGGGAGGACATCCTATTGGGACTCTTGATGAGAGAACCATGGGAGAATAGCAATGTAGAAGGATCCAGTGGGTCCTAGAAACCTATAAGTAGAACATTATGATAGGCAGATTTTGGCCAAGGGGTCCCGCTCAAACTAAGGCACCAGCCAAGGACAATACAGGTGGTAAAATTTAAACCCCTACCCAGATCTAGCCCATGGACAGGACAGTCTCCACACTTGAGTGGAGAGAGGGATATGACTTTTTCATGTACTCTGGTGCCTCACATTCGACTATGTCCCCTGGAGGGGGAGACCTAGTGGCACTCAGAGGAAGGACAGCAGGTCACCAAGAAGAGACTTGATACCCTATGAACATATACAGGGGGAGGTAATCCCTCTGAGGAACAGTCATAGGGGAGGGGAATAAGGGGAAAATGGGAGGGAGGGGAGAATGGGAGGATACAAGGCATGGGATAACCATAGAGATGTAACAAGAATAAATTAATAAAAAAATAATAAAATAAAAAAATTAAAAATTAAAAAATTAAAAAAAAACTACAGTAATCAGTCTCGTTGAGATTGTGACAATCTGACTGAAAGGATACAAGTGCCGATTCTCACAATAAAGTGATATGGAGCATACAGACTCAGTAACTCAGCCTCATATAGCACTGAAAACATATGAAAAACACCATAGAATAAGATGATATCCTGTCCCAAATTTAAACAATAAACCACCTAGCAGATTAAACTAGATCCATATTAGGACTTTTAATCTCCATTATTAAAAATCTGAGCTTCCTAACAGATTCTCTGAATCCTCTAAAATGCCTGGTTTTAGATAAGAGGATTATGAATTGATATCTTATCCAAAAGAAACCCTGTAACTTGGCAAGATGCTTGGTTTTGTTTTGGTTATTTGGGGTCTCTTTGTTTGTTTATTTAGATTCTGGCTATATTCTCAGGGCCTGAACACTGAAGAAACCAAGAAAACTGCAACTTTATCTTGGCATCTTTGTCTCCTCCTGATCAAAAAGCTCCTTTGTATCTAAATATTGGTCTGTTTAAATTACTTATCTGATTTTGATTTCACTTTGTTAAGTGGTATGTATTGATAAAATTATCCATATTTTTACATTGTCCAATTTGGTGGAGTATGGTTTTTTCTTTTAAAATATCTCATTATGATTATTTGAATTTTCCTGGTGTCTGTTGTTATAACCCCCTTTTCATTTCTAGTTTTATTAGTTTGGATATTCTCTTTAGTTAATTTGAAGAAGAATTTGTCAATCTCATTGATTTGTTGGCTTTAAATTTTTTATTTATTATAATTTATTCACATTTACATCGGATTGTTATCCTCCTCCCTCCCTCTTTTGCCCTATTTCCCTCCCTTAGACCTTTGATGGGGGGGATGGGGAAGGGGTAAGGGTGGAGGGGGGAGGAGGAAGTTCCTCTCCCAGCATCTGGCCACAGCCTATCAGATCTCATCAGGAGACCCTTATGCCCTTCCTCTGGGTGCCTACAAGGCAGACTTGCCAAGGGGGAAGTGATCAAATTGGGGATACCAGAGTGCATGTCAGAGGTTCAGAGGCAGTCTCCCCTCTTTCCCCTCCCTTACAACTCTCCATTCTCTGTCCAGGGTCCAGCTTCCAGTCCCAGTATCTGTTCTGATCCCCCGCTAGGTAGAAATCTCTCAAAGAACATCTATGTTGGGTTAATATGCACTTATAAGTGAGTATATACCATGCGTTTCTTTCTGAGTCTGGGTTACATCACTTAGGATGATCATTTCTAGTTCTATTCATTTGCCTGAAAATATCAAGATTTCCTTGTTTTTAATATCTGAGTATTATTCCATTGCATAAATGTACCACAGATTCTTTATCCATTCTTTGGATATATCCAAACAGTGGTATAGCTGGGTCTTGGGGTAGCCCTATTCCAAATTTTCTGGAAAAGCTCCAGATTTATTTCCAAAGTGATTATACCAGTTTGCACTCCTACTAGCAATGAAGGAGTATTCCCATTTCTCCACATCCTCACCAACATGTTTTGATCTTAGCCATTCTGAATGGTGTAAGGTACAATCTCAGAGTTGTTTTGATTTGCATTTCCATAATTACTAAGGACATTGAACATTTCTGTTTTTTATTTAAAATTTTTTTATTATGTTTCTTTTTAACGTATACATTTATATACGTTATAAATGTAGTTTATAATAAACTACATACAGCAGGAAGAACCATGAGACAATCAGGAATTACATAAATGTTACACTCGTAGTGATTTGGCTATTTGTATTTCAGAAACTTGAAGTAAACATCTTTTCTATCTTGTTGGGTCTAAACTTCTGAATGGAGATTAATATCTATCATATCTCATCTCTATTAACTTAAAACATCTATCTTGATCTAAAAACATCTTAACCCTTAGCCTACTAAGCTTAATTGACAGACTAAACTATCTGTCTTCAAACCCATCAGAGACTTGAAAGGGATAAAACTTGAATACTTGAGTGAACCCAGAGTTCAGGTTAGCAGCCACCAAAATGAAAAAATGACTGAGACAGTTTACTGCTTGAGCAGTCACCCAACACTCTCGATAACGCTGGAGCCTCATCTTCAGCATTCTGGCCTAATATCTCTGACAGGCATATTTGTGAGGCAGGAACTATTGACACTTGCTTACCCTGTCTTGGCAGAGTTTAACCATCAACTCTGCCTGTATCCAAGCTTGCCCATTTTTAGGCAGAATTCTGTCTGTGGCAGAAACAAGGACACTTTTCCCAGTGGCTTGTTTGCCACATTTGAAGCCAACTCCATAAGGAGGTTCTTTGATGCTCCTCTTCTTCTTTGAGGCAGGCTGTGTGTTGCCAGGAGTTAACTTGTCTTATTGTCAAAGAATCTTTAGAATAATAAAAACATCTTTAAATACCATATTCTGTAGGTCTCTGAAGCTTTTGAAGACCTTATTAAACTATTTTACCTCAGATATCTATAGAATCATATCCATCTATTAGACCTAAAATATAATACTTCTGATATGGATTCAGACCTCCTAATGTTCTTCATATCGACTCTGGCCAGCTGGCTTTGTCAGGTCACAGAGGAAGAGGTTACAGGTAGTACAGAGGACTCTGGATAAGCAGATATCAAACATTAGGGTTGAAGGCTCCCATTATTAAGGACTAGGGGAGGGAAGTAAAGGGGATGAGGGAGTGGAGGGGATCAGGAATGGATGTGGGAGGGGTGGGATTGGGAGGTGTTGAGAAAGGGGGCTTCAATCAGGATGTAAAGAATTCAAACTGCAGAAAAAGCAAGTAACTTATACTGCTCATCCCACTACATGGGACTAGTTCAGAGACTGGCTGAGATATGAAGGTCTATGCACAGACAAGGCTTCATGTTGCTCACAGATTCTCTGTGACTTGTAATTAGAGACTGTTCTTAGTATGGCATGAAGAAAGATTTGCAGATGTCCTACATCTGCTCATGCAATGAGCAGAGAACCAGTCTTCATTTCTCTGTACATCCTGCACATCTCATACCATCACGATGTTAGAACTGTACAATGCTTGTGAAAATTTATGTTTTCAGAACAATAGAACTGAACACTGACCCTGGGTCAGACCTGACAGGATTCATTCCTCTCGGCAAGCTGGATCCTGATATCTTGCACCCTCCATGATCCAGCCCCAGGTGCCTCAGTTGCTGTTACCCATCAGAACAGGACAGTGTTGTAGAAAACTACCGATCCCAATTGGTCCAGCAGATCAGATTGTCCCACACAGGACTCTTTTCAAGCCTGGGATTTCACAACTTTTGAAAAATGTTTACTCTCTTGGTCCACAGATGTTTATTTTCATTGGGAGTTGGTTGTAAGTATTATTGGTCTCTTACAGAGAGGAAACTAGGTTTGACTCAAGGATGTATGCCTTTTCCTTTATCTTTCTTTTGTAGGTAAGGAGATAGGAGTTGAAAACAAAGAAAGGGGGATATAGAAATATAGCGGGAGGATAGAGTAAAATGTAGATTATTGAATCTACTCATCTCAAGGCCCTAATTGCTACTCACAAATAAGGTTATTTTTAAATTCAATGGTATTGAATTTTGTATATCAATGCACACCATGCTCATGTCAAAAGCTGGTCTAATTTTATCACAAGAATATATATTCTAGGTCTAATAGATAGAACATTTCTTTAAGTGTTTCTTGGCCATTTGATATTCCTGTGTTGAAAATTCTCTGTTTAGCGCTATACCTCATTTTTCAATTGGATTATTTGATTTGGTGGTATTTATTTTGAAAGAACCAACTTTTTGTTATATTGATTATTTATATTTTTGTTATATTGCATTGCTTTTGAAGCCTGGGTTTGATTATTTCTTGTCTTCTCTTCATGGATATGATTTCATCTTCTTTTTCTCTAGAGCTTTTTGGTGTACTGTACTATGTTAATAGTATGAGATCTCTCCATTTTTTTTAAAGTGTAGGCACTTTTTGCTATGTACTTGTATCTTAGATCTACTTTCATTATGTTCCATAGGTTTTTGTGTGTTGTATACTTATGTCCATTGGATTCTAGAGAATTCCATTCAATACTGTCTTGACTCATTTTTCATTCAGTAATGAGTTGTTTCCATTTTTGTAAGTGTTTATATTTTCTGTTGTTTTTATTATTGCTGATATTCAGCTTTAATCCATGGTGGTCTGAAAGGATTCAATTTTCTTGCATCTGTCCAGTCTCACTTTGTGTCTGAGTATATTGTCAATTTTAGAGAAAGTTCCTTGAGATGCTAAAAAGGTTTATTCTATTATGCTTGGATAAAGTATTCTATTGTGTGAAATGTTAGCTTCAGCATTTCTCTGTTTAGTTTTGTCTGGATGATCTGTCTACAGGTGAGGGTAGATAATTAAAATCTCCCACTCTCAGTGTGTGAGAGCTAATGTGTGATTTATATTTATAAATTTAAATTTAAATTTATAAATATAAATATAAATTTATAAATATAAATATAAATATTTATAAATATAAATATAAATATAAATTTATAAATATTTATAAATATAAATATAAATTTAAATTTAAATTTATAAATTTATATTTATAAATATATTTATAATGTGTGTTTATATTCGAACTTGAAACTCATTGTGCTTGGGGCATAGATGGCCAGAATTGACAGTGTCTTCTTGGTGGATTTTTCCTTTCTGACTATATACTGTCCTTCCATATTTCTTCTGATTAGTTTTGATTTGAAGTCTATTTTGTAAATTCTTGAAATGTGTACAAGCGCTTGCTTCTTCTGTCCATTTACTTGGGATACCATTTTCCATCCTTTTACCCTGAGGTGATGTCTATCCTTGATGTTAAGGTGTGTTTCATGGATGCAGAATGATAGATTCTTAAAGTTGCGGTGAGCAAGGCTCTTCCTACTATCTTGGAAACTCAGGTACCTGGGAACTAGCCCATTGTTATACGTGCATGCTCAGGATGTGTCTGCATCCACAAAATATCCATCATCATTATAATAGCATTTGTATTGTGCCTTTGACTCTCAACAAGGATCATGAGCAGAAATGCTCTCTTTTAGAGCATTCCTTTGTGATAAGGTCATGCTACCTCCATGAATACGCCACCCAGCTCATAAATATTCCTAAAACTTAAAGCACAACCTAAAAACTTAATGCACAACATATAATTTGATGTGCTTTTACTACCCACATATTGGGTCATCCTTCTTCTTCTTCTTCTTCTTCTTCTTCTTCTTCTTCTTCTTCTTCTTTTTCTCCTGTAGCAGACTTTGCTTTACCAAATTAACTTCTGCTTAAACTAACCAGCTCTCTTGGCTAAATTCTTTTGATCAAGGAGACAAGAGCTCAACTGAAACCTTCACATAATAATAGTTTTATCAATTTCATAATGAAATCCCTTTTCTTTTTCAATGTTATGTCATAAACATCTAATATTTCAGGCAACCATATCAAGTGGGCAAAAAGTATAACCTAATTTTAGAGAATAAAACAAAGAGAAATTGTTTACTCAACAACTGCATATTAAGTGACTACTACATATCTGATGGTAGGGGAAGTCATTGCACAAGACAACATCATTGCTATTATGCTGCTTACATTTGGAACCAAGAAAAATAATCATAGTGTTGACTTGCCTTGACACTCTCTATCTGGGCATTGGTCCAATTATTTTCTTTTCATGTACTGACCATTTTTCTGCTGCTTATATGGTTTGAGGTCTCCTTTGAGGAGTTAATATTTTCAGTGATGATATTATTCATAAGTGCTAAACTAAGGAAAGGTGACCTGCTGATACAGCGCCACCACCACTCCGACTGTCCACCTTAGTGACCTCTAAGTAAGAGCATATCCCTGCTGCACTAATGTTTCATTTTTCTTTTCCATGAGGAGGAAGTATGAACTTAAATTTCTTTAAGGGTGACAACTGACTAATCTGTGCACCGGACAAAAGTCAAAAGAAAGTATTTGATGTTGATTGGAAGTGTTCATGGGAACATATCATGAAACTAATGAAAGATGGCAGCGAAGGTCTTCTAATTCTTCAAAATGTGTTTACAATGTCATTCAGGTGTCTCCTGCACAGCCTCCATGTTTTTAATGTGACCTCAATTTTGGTCATGGATTATGCAGAACTGTTTTATTTGACAAAAGTAAAAAAATGAGTTCTTTTAATGGAAAGTATGTATCATGGGGTAAAATAATTACTTTTATCTGTTGTCTGAATATCAAGATGGATTGATTTTATATTGTATGAAAGGAAGAAAGAAGACACATGAAAGAAAAATGTAGCCACAGAAAGGAATCACAGAAACAAGGAAAGTATAGAGAGACCATAGGGTGGGTTTTAAAAGGAGATTAGCAAGATATAGGTGATATCAAGTGAGAAACAGAAAAACAGGTATAAAGTCTCCAAATAAGGAGGAGGAAGAAATGTCAAAATAGAAAAGCAAGTGGGGGGGAGAAGATATACATAATACTAAGGATGAATGATAAAGCCTCAAAAATAATATTATTTTACCTAAAAGTACACACACACACACACACACACACACACACACACACACACACAAACACACACACACACACCCCTTAAAAGAAGTTTAGCAACTTGGGCTGACAGTGCTCCCCCACAAGAACCATATTCTAACCGCTTATCAAATAGTTGGTCAGGGTAATCCAAGTGTCTCTTGAAACATTATAGACAATGGATGAAGCCCTTGGTTGCCTCTCAGGACTTGAAGGTGTGCCCTTATTTCTGAAGACGCTTAGGATATAGGACTTGGACAATTTGAGCTGGATCTGGCTTGGAAGTTTCTATCTTGTAATCTAGCTTCCAAGGTACTAGAAATACCACACAAGCCACCAAGGAAAGGAAACTATTAAACATCCCTGCTGAGCTGAAGCAGCTATACACATTACAATGATCAGCAGGATAAGATCTTTGTGAAGGTACAGTGGCACTCATACGTCAGTAGCGACTAACAGCTGTCTATAATGGTTCACTCTACAGGGTATTAATGATGTCTGGTACTGGAAACCCAGGCAGCTTCCCAGGGATAGAGAGGTCATGGACCAGAAAATAATCTACATCTGCCACCTGGATAAACCAGCATAATTACTTACTATATTTTAAATGTTATCCTTTTATCTACAGATAAGTATAGTTACCCCATCCCTGGAATCAAAGTAGCCTCTCTTCCAGCAAATGTAGACCATTACAGAAAATCACAACTGGGAACAATGCAGAGATCAATGATTTATGAGGCTTCTACCCCAAGTCCATTCATCTATCATCAGGTATTCTGCATTTATGGGTCATGGAATACTGGCAAAGAGGAGTTAGAAATGAGCGAGAATATCAGGAAGTTTTCTGTGAAACAATCTTTACTAGAAATGGCTGCATAAACAAGACCAGAATAGTGGCAAGGCCAATGAGCATATTAATGTGGAAAGGGGAAATTTCACATGGTCCTTCCCCTGGACAAAACATTTGCAGACAAGTAATGAGTGCTTGTAGAACGGGTGAGCCTCCTTACTGGTTGTGTGATGCAAAGCAAAGTGGTCACCCTGAAATCATATACACACCAACAACAGAAGTGGACTCAACAGGTTGTGTTTACACAATTGTATATATATACACACACACACACACACACACACCAATAATAATAATAATCAAAGGAAAGAGGCTATAAAAAAGGGTTGGCAGGGACAAAGGATAGGCTGGCGAAAAGAAAGGGAGGGGGTAAACTCATGTCATTTTATTTTAATTAAAATATATTATGGATAAATAAAAGTAGATAAATAAATGGAAGCAACCCTTATGGCAGCCATCAGCTTTGAACCAACTACTGGTAAATTTTTCTTATGGGTGACGAAACTTCAAATTGGGTTTGTGGTATTGACAAATTCAATGCACTAAATGCCAGATGGTGTCTTTAGAATTCTACAATTTCTCTTCTGTCTGTTTTACCTCGGAATGTCTTGTGCTCCTTCCTTCTCTGTGGGGAAGACAGTAAAGCACATAGGTTATAATTGCCTTTTAATTGAGGTTAGATTTCTTTCTGATGTTGTAGACAGTTCTTTTTTAATCTGAAAGCTGGGGATTAGTGGCTGGGTCTTGTTAAAGCCTTTTTACTTTCTTCTACAAGTCAGGCCTAGTAAGAGATTTGTTAGGGTGATAAGCTTCCCAGAGTTTGTTTGGGATCAAGACAAGAATTTTAGTGCTGAAATTGAAAAAAGTACTGGTGAAATTGAAGCTGTTCTCACACACACACACACACACACACACACACACACACACACACACACAC
>OU015747.1:7974036-7997791 GCA_907169655.1 Acomys percivali | reverse complement strand
ACACACACACACACACACACACACACACACACACACACACACACACAAAACCATGATAGAGAGGAAGGGGGGAGTAGGGAACCTAGTGGGTCCATTTAGTGATACTCTAATGCACATGTGTTTAGGGTTGACCACTTAGTATTGGTGACTGCTCCCTAGAGGAAATGGATTCTTCCACTTAGCAGACACTGATTTCCTGTTGCTAGTAATCCAGGGGTGAGACTTTGTGGAATTTCCCCATCCACACTGGCCAGTTGTACCATGCAAGTCTTAACACAACGTTTGCCTATCAAATCCCAAATTTGATATTTGACCCATATCTCCTGAGTTCTTTTGATGCATTTTTCCCATTCACTCTATATACCATTACTTTTTTTTTACCCATAGTTCAGAATATTGGCTGTGGTTACTCCTAAATTTTCAGATTAAATGTTCCTTAATTACTTTCTTGGTCTGTGTATATATCACGTCGTAGTATACTGGATCTTCGGTTACCATAAAGTATTTATGTTCCTGTGACACAATTCTATTCTATCTTTAATAGCTCTATTATTGAAAGCAACTCATCAGGAAAATGCAATAAAATGTGCTGGCATCCCATAGACAGGAAAATGGCAAATATGTTCATTTGGGACATGAGGCCATATGCTCTGTTTTTCCTTATAACTAAAAGAACCATTTCTAATAGGCATTATATTCTTGTTATTTGTAATTACTTTATTGAGATTATATTTAGGAGAGGGAAGATACAGAGGAAGTTTTGTCTTAATAAAAAACATTATATTAAAATAAAATTAAATTCAGTTATTATTGCCATTAGCACTGCCATGTTCCTACCTTTGTTATTTTTGTAATTGTGAATAAAATTCTGACATACATGCCTTCTCACAGAATAGGATGTCACATAAGAATAAAGTGATTAGAGAATAAATGTTGTGATATTAAGTTAGACTATTTTCTTTAAAAATCATAACCATGGTTCTAAAACCTCTATCTAAAATGGGCTAAAGTAAAAAATCCTCAGATCTATAACAAATAGAGCTTCGCATTAATGGACTGCACTAGAGGTGCCTTACCAAGTCACGACAGTTTGCCTGATTGTACTTTGATGTAAGAAATTTCCCAGTTAACCCTAATTGGGCTGCTTAGAACCAGGCAGGCTGTTGCTTATTAAGACAACTCCCTGGAGATTTAGAACTAAGAAATAAACTATGCAATCGAAACCTGGTGTTTAAGGCCAGGAAGTCTCAGGGAAAATGATGTTTCCCGAATAAGAAGCAGAGCCCTGAAAATTCTTTAACAAAGATGCTGCTCCTGTGACTTCTCCCTACAAACAGTAACTTTTGATGGCACCGATTCTCACCTTTCTACCTCAATTTAGTGAGCTTTCCATCCACTCTGAGAAGTTGCTGCTTTACCAGAAGGGATCCATTTTCTGGTATAGTTGTTGCCAAGGAGGAAGAGGAGCATGCCTTATTTCTGCATAGCTGCAGAGCTCTTCATGATGCGAAATCTTTAGCTGAATCAACACTTCTGTTCGTGTCTCTTCAACCCCATGTTCAAATAGCTGACTTGATATTACTATATTTTTCATACATCTGTCGTAACACAGAACAAGATACTTAAAAAAAAATATATCAGACTACCAATGTGCAAAGGCATTTAGGTCCCAGGCTAGCTTTAGCTCTTTGAAATGGTAGTACATTGATCAGCCAGGCAGTTTAATGAATCTGCCATCTTGTATCAGCACGTGTTCTCTAAATTAAGTCATATTCCATATAGAAACCTTATTGTTATTCATGGTGCTTCCGAGACACAACTGAAAGATTCAATTACATCAATATGTTTCTACGAGGAACAGCTTGTTTGGGAGAAGGCAATGAAAAAAATCTGCAAGAAATTACAAAAGACAAAGGCAATTTCATTTTATTAAGGGATTTCCAAGATGTGCTCTCAGGTCCTTGCAATGATTCTTCTCAAAGATTCTTTCTTTGGAATATAAAGGAAGTGGTATGTGCTGCGATGAGCATAAAGTCACTCTCTGAAAGTGAGGCAGTTGGGTAGAGAGATCCTACGTACATCCCACCTCTGGGAGGTAACCAGAGGCAACAGCAACTGCCAGTGCTGTTTCGGGAGTCTCTTGGATGATGACTATACTTAATAATTCGTTATATGCATAATATTCTTCGAACAGACTGTATCTTAGTCATATTCACCACACACACACACAAAAAGGACATTAACTATATGTGGTGACAAATATGAAAGTCAGCTTAATAGTTGCAAGAACTTATATATTACAATATTAAAGAATCACAATGTATACCCTACTTATGAGAAATTTTTATTTGAAACTCATACAAAGTTAAAATTAAAAGAAATTGTAATATGGGCTCATATAACACCAACTAGAATGTAAGAAATGAACAAGAAATCAAACATAGTAATGTGGATATTAAGGATGATATTTTTCATTCACTCATTCTTTTGACAGATACAAACTGCTGGATATTATTGTGTGTTCAGTATTAAAATAATGAAAATCTGAAAAACAGATTCAGTGATGAATCTGTGATGGAATTTTAAGCTATTAAATGCAAAAAGAAAAGGAAAATTCAATCCTGAACAAGGAGGATATTTTTTTTCCATTGGTAAAGACAGAAGTTGTTTTTCACTCCAAAGTAACAGCTTATTTCCAGCAGTACAAAAGATTAGATTAGAGGAGGATGAGTCTTTGCCAGGCTGTGCAGTAGCACATTTAGATTTCTATAGCCCATTAAAATAATGCCTAATCTTGCTGTCATCATAGGTATTAGGAATATGAATGTCCAAGTGTTAATGCTGGTAGTATATTTGCAGAATTTACGGCCACAAGCCTAGATGAAATAATGTGAACAAGGCACAAAAGAGAAGCTGTCTTTACCAAGACTGTTGGTAAATTCCACATTTTCAATGTCAAAGAAATGAGAAGAAACTGAAAATAAAAGATTCTGAAGAGTCTCTGTAGAAAATGGAGAGCAGTTGGTATGTGGTGTTTCCTGAAAGCCAAGGTAGCACCTGAGTGAAATCCAGGTGAAAGGTCACAGAAAAATGAGACAGCAGTTTCAAAGGTGGTGTTTACCTTTACAATAAAATATCATCTTGTTTGAAAATGGATGGGAAACGTTTGATATAAAGGGGGAAAAAAACAAAGTAGAATACAGGAGCAGCAACAGGTAATGTCTGTGGGTCAAGACAAGGTTGATTAGAATTCAGAACAGGAGTATACAAGTGACGGGAAAACAGTTGAGTTGTAATCTGAATAAATTAATTAAATAAAAAATAATTGATTGTAAAATAAACAAACACTATTGGGGGGAAAATAGGAGCCTTGTTGACTAACTAATTTCCCTAAAAGAAAACATTCAAGATGATGAAGCTAAAAATGTTTCTTTGACAAATAATTCGCCATTCACGTAATGTTACTGAAGTGACTACCTACTATTTATGTAAAATAACACTACAGAAAGCATTACTGTCACCGTGGTTCCTATGAAACATAATCATTTTATAAAAATGATGTATTCTCTAACCAGTTATTTGTGATATATAAATATCTGGAACTAGTCACTATTATGTTGAGGACTGTTATATAATTTGATGAAAGTTAATTACAAAATAGCATGCATCTGGTTTTCAGTATTTACCTACCTATGAATTGCTAATACAAAAATATATAAGAAATAATTTTATAATTTCATTATCTAAATTAATCAAACTTTAGCCTCACTGAGAACCCTTCTCACACAGACATGTTCTTCATTTTATTTATTTATTTATATATTTTTTAATTTTTTTGAGACATGGTTTCTCTGTGTAGCCTTGACTGCTCTGGACTCACTTTGTAGACCAGGCTGACCTTAAACTCAGAGATCTGCCTGTCTCTGCATCCCTAACACATCTTTTATTCTTACCTAATTGATTGCATTGAAATGAAATCGAGGGTTGTTACTGCTTTTTAAAATAATGGAGGTCACCAGTGTAAATAATTTTATTAAATATTTTTATTTTTACATATACATTTATATTATTGCACATATATGCAATAAACTACCTACAACAAGAAGAACCATGAAATAATCAGGAATTATATAGATACTACATTCTTTGTGTTTTGGCTATTTGTATTTGGCAGCCTTGAAGAAAACATCTTTCTTATCTTGGTGCATCTAAAATTCTGAATGTAAATCAATATCTATCATATCTTGTCATTATCAACTTAAAACATCTACCTAGACCTAAAAACATCTTAACCTCTAAACAACTAAGCTTAACTGTAAAACTAAACAACCCCGTCAGAGACTTGAGAAGGAATAAAATTAATTGCCTGAGTATACAGGGAATGTAGGCTAGCAGCTTCCCAAATGAGAAGGTGACAGAGACAGTTTGCTACCACAGCAGTCACCCAAAACTCTCTAGAATGTTGCAGCGTCATCTTCAGCCTTCTGGCCCAATATCTCTGACAAACATATATGTGAGGCAGGAACTATTGACGACTTGCTTACCCTGTCTTGCCAGAGTTTGGCCATTGACTCTGCCTGCATCCAAGGTTGCCCTTTTTTAGGCAGAATTCTGTTTGTGGTAGAAATAAGAACATTTTTCCCAGTAGCTTGTTTGCCACATTTGAAGCCATCTCCATAAGGAGATTCTTTGATGCTCATCATCCTCTTTGAGGTAGGCTGGGTGTTACCAGGAGTTAGCCTGTCTCATTGTCAGTGAATCTTTAAAATAATATACCAATGTAAATATTAACTGCTAAATATTTTGTACCAAAGGTTTTGAATCTGCAAAAGTGTGTTTTTCTTTCGAATGCCTTCCTGTCACTCAGACCTTGCTGGCCTACTCTATTGGGATCTATAAAATCTTTTGAAAGGAAAAGCATATATAAAGATCTCTACAGGTCTAAAGTACTTTGTGTCTCTCAAGGTGTTTTTAGATAATGTTCTTTCAACTGACTGGATAGTTATAACTCCTCTGTGTCTCAGGAGCCAGCTAAAGAGGATCTGAGAGCACTTGTTAGATGAAGAGGCAGAGACTGATTAGTGACTTCTGGGAATTACCCCTTGGGAAGCAGTGTTGACATCACAAGGTACAGGATAGTATTGCCAACCATATCTGTTTATGGAAGCAGTTGTCGTATCAAGACTTTGGGGTGGGCTGTAAGACATCACATCAAGTGATAGGTGCTCTTAGGAAGGAAGAGCTATGCTGAACTTCCAGTAGTACAGCTTTAAAAAAAAATGAAGTGATTCAGAGTCAAACTTTCAGTATAAATTTTAGTAAGGAAAGGGTCCTGGGGTTGACCTTAGAAGTTATGTCTAGTTGGCATAGTAGAAGGAGATGTTTCTCTTTTATAGGAGACACAAGAAATCATGTGCATAATGAGATACATTCACCTTAAACACTGCCTTGTGTTCTCAAATCTACTCCTCTCTCTCTGCATTTATGAGCTGAAAATATTCATTTATTTCTCATTAGAATAACAAGGTGGGAATGCCTGGGTATCACCTTCAAGAGTTGGTTATACAAAGTCTGAAGCTTCTAGTTTGTACCCTTGTCTGATTTTCTTTGGATTTCTCTTCTCTGGGGAGCAGCAGCTGCTAGGGAAGCTCTGTAGAGAAGCCACGTAATTGTGACTGGAAAGGGTTCATCGGAGATGCTGCAGAAGCCACAACAGTGAAGCCTAGGATTAGATTTTCTGAGCCCTGCCAATAACTTTAGGCAGTACCAGTTGAGCCGTGGAACACCTGCTGTTCTCATCCAAAGGTCGCACAGCCTTGCCACACCTGGATTTCATAGCTACATAATATGTGCAATAATAAAAATGTTGAGGATAGCTTTCCAATTTTTAACTAGTTTGCTACTTAATAAGATACGATCAATAGCATACAAGTAAAGGGATAATTAAGCAAAAGAAAGAAGAAAAAATGGTGAAAATGTAAGCTATAAGCATTTAAATATTGACTTACTATTCTCCTCTTAATTTCAGAATATTTTCATATCTGAGAAATATTATTTCTGCTTATTATATGTACATCTTTTAAGTCATTACTTACATGGGGGTATCGCTGTATTAATGGCTGATTTTGTTGGGTGAAGAAATTTCGTTCTGTCAAATCTTCAATACCTTTTGTAATAAGGATGTGATGAAATGATATTGTTAGAAATAAACGTATCAAGTCAGGAGAGGTGGTGCACACCTGTAATCCCAGCACTTGGGAGGCAGAGGTAGGTAGATGTCTGTGAGTTTGAGGTCAGCCTATTTTACAAAGCGAGTCCAGGACAGCCAGGGCTACACACAGAGAAGCCCTGTCTTGAAAAAAGAAAAAGAAAAACAAGGAAAGAAAGAAAGAAATGCAGCAGACAAACGAAATAACCTGCTTTTGATGCTATGAATCTTATTTTTGACAAAAATACTAACAATCAGGATTTAATAAAGACAATGATTATCAAAATGTATTTTATTATATATGTAGACTCACTGATCCATAATGCTCAGATTGTTACAATCCTCTACTTCTCTAAAATGAAATAATTTTCTAGACTGTTTAAGTTAATCAATTGATCAGTCAATTGTTACTCTATGCATCAATTTTTATAAGAATATCATTTCATAAATGATACCCTTCCTATTTTATACTTTGACATGTGAATATCATAATTTTTCTACAAAAATTTAAATCAGTAGCGTAAAGAAAAAATAAAACTAGTATAACATGTTAATGGAAATTTCTCTTTAGTGCTTCTTATCTAATTTAGATAATATGATCCCGTGAGCCAGGCCTGAATATTATAAATTCTTGTGTATTATCTGAGAAGTATTAATTAGACTGTTTAAAGGGCAAGAAGTCTTTATAGAATTATAAGTATTTATAATGCCATAACGTTCTTACCAATTCTGCCCATGGCCTCAGGGATCTTTGGAAAGTTTCCTTGACTGTTGCTTCATGAAGCAACAAGAAGGTCGCAGAGCATACTGAAAGCACGTGCATGCACACACACTCAATTTTGTCTTAAGGAACTTCAGTTTGTCTATTACTACCAAATGCCATTGAGAAATGCTTATAATGGAAAGTATAAAAATTATATTTATTAAAACTAAGATTCAAACTTGTAAAGACTCTGGACAACAATAATTTACCCACTCTGGATTAATTTAAAAAGTACCAGTTTCTTAAAATCTAAATATAAGTGTAAAAATCAGTCAGCTAGAACAAAAATAAATAAAATTATTTTCAAGTCATAAATTATAGGTCATTATGATGACAAAAGACTATAAATAATGAAAAAGTTGACATTATTAAGAAATAAAAACAAATAAAAAATAATTAAGTATTCGCTAAACAAAATGTGACAGATTTATCAAATATATACATAAATATAATTTTAGCTAAGTTAGACTATTCTGTTATGTTATAAAATCATCTTAAATATGCTTTGAAAAGTCAGTTCATGTTACAGTTGGGATACAAAATTAACACACAAATTAGAAGCCTTGGTATATACCAATGACAGACATTCTGAATAAGAAAACATGGAAACAATTCTATTCATACCCTACACACACACACACACACACACACACACACACACACACACACACACGAGTAAATCTAATCAAGAACTAATTAATTCAACAATTGACAAATGGGATCTCATGAAATTAAGAGATGTCTTTACAGAAAAGGAAACAATCAATCACAAGAGGAGCAAAACATTTGCCCGTTATACACCTAAGAAAGTATTCATGTCTAGAAAAAAAACCCAAATGTCAAGAAAATAAACAATGCAATTTAAAAAATGACTAGAGGACTGAACAAAAAGTTAAGTTCTCAAAAGAAGAAATACAAATAACAAAAACAAAATTAAACATTTAATTTTTTTATAATTTATTTTTTATTTTATATGCATTGTTTTGTTTTGTTTTTTGTCTGCATTTATGTCTGTGTGAGGGTGTCAGGTCCCCTGGAACTGGAGTTACAGACAGTTGTGAACAACCACATAGGTGCTGGGAATTGAACTTGGGTCTTGTGGAAGAATAGTTTGTGCTCTTAACCGCTGAGCCATCTCTCCAGCCCCATTAAACATTTTACAACATGGTCAACATACTTAGTTGATCAGTAAGTTCAGAGAGAAACAGTTTTAAGGTTCCAACTCACTTCAGTCAGAAGAGCCATCATCAGGAGTACAAATTCCCGTCGATGTCTGGGTAGATGTGGAGAAATAGGCCTCTTAGGAACGTGTGGGAGTATAAATGAGTGAAGGCAGTGTGGAAATTAGTCTTGTTTCTCCACAAATTAGAAATAGGATTATTGTGTCCAGCTATACCACTCCTTGGCACATACCCAACGTATTTTATATCTTACTACAAAGATAATTTCACATCCATGATCATTGCAGTTCAATTCACAATAGCTAGGAAATGGAATCAACCAAGATGCCCATCAACCAATGAACATACACATACACAATGAACTGCTACTCAGCTGTGAAGAAAAATGAAATGAGGTTTTCAGTTAATGACTGAAGGGAATGACTCTTTGTAGTCATTATGCATAGTAATTTCAGAAGTTTAGATCTTGAAACCATGTAGAAGAAGAATTTATTTCTGCATGACATTTAATGAGATAAGCAGAAGAAAGTTAAGCACGAATAATCCCTCTACATATGTGTTCTTTCACATCTTGCTTTAAATTTCACATCAGAATAGTAATAATATTTATTCCTTCTTCATGCTATGAGGAGCAGGGACTTTTACAATACCAGACCAACATGCCAACACAACATGACACCTAAAAAGAAAAAGGAGGATAAGCATAAAAACTATTGCAGGAAATCTATTTTGGGTTTCTTGTGCCATGTGGCTTCTTCTGAACCTGTTGCTGTGGTCATGAAAATCAGGCATTGATTTTGATTGTCCCGGGCACACATCCCTTTCATACTGTGATCCAAGAGTGGGCCTTCTGTGTCAGTTGTGAGAGCTATGTAACAACTTCAATGGAGTAAGAGTATTGTGTTTTCTTACTAGAAAATGATCTGCATTGGGGGTTGGGAGATGGCTCAATCATCTGCTGGCCATACAAACTCTAGGCCTGTGGTTTTATTCCCAGACCCAAATAGATTTCATGGTATACATTTGTAACCCCACTGCTTGTGAACCGGAGACACATGGAGCCCTGTGGTTCACTGGCCATCAAGCCTAGCCTATTTGGTAAGCTCCAGGGTAGAAAGTGACTTTATCTCCCAAGAAAGGTAGATAGCAATTGAATAACAACACCTAAGGTGGACCTCTATCCTCAATATGCATGCATGTTCACATACATACATGCATCTGCACATATGTGCCCACAGGATTACACAAACAAGGAAAAAAAGAAAGAAAAGTAAGGAAGGAAAGTTCATTGGGTTGGAAAAAATTCCTTGATCTACAAAACTAAGAAATAAGTGCAGAAACTCTCTAAATTTCAAGGTTCTAAATCAATCAATAGTTTACTATCAGACTACCAATCTGAAATATGGTTGCTAACCACCAGACATTACTTGTCAATCCTTATACATAGCCTGGCATATCAAATTCATGGCCGCAGGACATTTCATTTTTTTGCCTCAGTTATGACTATGGGCTATATTTCTTATGAAGCTTTCATCTGATTAGTTTAAACAAAAAGGGAAAAGTGCCTTTTACTAAGGAAGGGAATATTGTATTTTGAAAATGACATGACTTGTAATAAGTGTGTAATCATTTCACACACACAAAACACAGACACACATACACACACACACACAAACACATGAGGTAGGGGAGAGAGAGAGAGGTAGAGAGAGAGAAAGAGAGAAAGAGAAAGACAGAGACAGAGAGACAGAGACAGAGAGACAGAGAAAGCACATCACTGTAAAATATGTAAAGTTCTACCTTCCTGAGGCTGGGCTAGAATGAGATGAGATTGTCTTGACTCAACATTACTAGTATCTTCTGGCAAATAGCTGTTTATGTTTCTTTTATTTCATGTGAGTCATTTACTTAAGCACTGAACAGGCAGGGAAGGCATCAGCATGCATGGCATTGCTTTGGAATTTAAAGTGGGAACTACTTTCAATACTAATGTGACCTAAAGAAAACAATTATGCTGTTATCTGTGTGTCTGAGTGCCAGGGAAACAATAAGTATTTCCAATAGTTGAAAATGATCTTCTTCCTGGATTGCTTCTTATAAACAGAACAATTGTCTCTAGAATCAATTAGAGCTACATAGAAGGGATTTCTTTAAAAGGAGGCAGCATGTAACATCTTTATCTGGAGGTTTGTAAAGTTCAAGTGTATAATTATTCATTGTCCAATTTTCTTTAAATGATTATTGTAGCTACTTAGAGAAAAGAGAACATTCAAATGTGCATGAGCTCTTAAAACTGGATAACAGACCTGTAGATCTTCTCCTTGAAAGGATGAGGGTATTTTCAGACTCAGAAAAAAATGATGGGTTCAGGTTAATTTTGGACTAAGAGTGGGATGAATAATTAAAATGTATAGTATGAAATTCATAAAATTTTTTTGAAGTTTGCGGTCCTTAGAGTAAGGTGTGTCCGGCTTGTCTTCAACATCATGCCTGCTCTAATTTGTCAGTAGAGGTGAAAGACCCAATAGCTAGGCATGTTGCTGTCCTCTACTTAAAAAGAGAATCAGCACAGTTTGGTTCTAGTCAGAGGCGTTTGGGGGCAAGGCATTATCTCTCTAGCGAACTGTATCAAACTTATCTCACAACTGCCATGTCAAGTGGAGCTTATCCCCCACTTTATACTGAGATATGCTATGCCTTCCCCTTTTCCTTCATTTATTTGACTTCTTGTTTTTAAATTTTAATTAACATTTCTTCTTTTGACAAATATCTACATTTACAGGGTATGATATGATGTTATTTGTTTGGGTTTCTGTTCTATGTAGAGGAAGATGACCTTGTACTCTAAGCACTCCTTCTTTTTTTTTTTTATTTTTTAGTTTTTTTTAAATTATTATTATTATTTTATTTTTTTTATTTTTATTTTTTAATTAATTTATTCTTGTTACATCTCTATGGTTATCCCATCCCTTGTATCCTCCCATTCTCCCCTCCCTCCCATTTTCCCCTTATTCCCCTCCCCTATGACTGTTCCCAGAGGGATTACCTCCCTCTGTATATGCTCATAGGGTATCAAGTCTCTTCTCTGTGACCTGCTGTCATTCCTCTGAGTGCCACCAGGTCTCCCCCGCCAGGGGACATAGTCAAATGTGAGGCACCAGATGTTCATAGCAGCCTTATTCATAATAGCCAGATCATGGAAACAGCCTAAATGTCCCTCAGTAGAAGAATGGATAAAGAAACTGTGGTACATATACACTATGGAATACTACTCAGCTATTAAAAACAAGGAATTCCCGAAATTTGTGGACAAATGGATTGAGCTAGAGATGATCATAATGAGTGAGTTAACCCAGAAGCAGAAAGACTCAAATGGTATAAACTCACTTATATCTGCATACTAGCCCAATGGACATGTCCCAAGAAAGCCTTTCCTTACCAGGAAACTGGGACCGAGGGGAGGACATCCTATTGGGACTCTAGATGAGAGAACAATGGGTGAATAGCAATGTAGAAGGATCCAGTGGGTCCTAGAAACCTACAAGTAGAACATTATGATAGGCACTCCTTCTTGACACACCCTCCAAGGGCTGGGATTAAAAGATGTCCCCCTTCTGGCTTAGTGGGAGCTTTTCATGTGTGTTTATGTTGTAGAAAGACTGTATCAAACTAATCAACATACCTACCTAGTGCCTTATTCAGTGTTTATGGTTTAGGACCTTTAGTTTTTGTTTGCATTCTACCGTGAAGTCAACATTTCAAAAACCTTAATTCATCCCGGGAGTACTCTAAAATTTGGTGCATCGGAGAGCTAAGGGGTTGTGCATATCAGCCAGACTTTCTAATAACAGAAAGCAGTGGTAATTCTATACCTTTCCCAGATAAACTCTTAAGCCTTTAATTCATTCAAAATTTTATGTATTTTATTTAGAATTCTATGATGCAAACATTGGAACATAGTTTGGAATCTGAGAAGAAATAAACTCTGATAAGAGTCTAGGGATATGGTTTTATTATTAGTTTAAATAAGATCAGTACTGAGCAGTTGTAAACTTAATAATCCATGGTGAATCTAGTGCCTCAGGTGGCTGATTTTTACATTTAGGAATATTACTTTTAACTCATAACACATGGGTAGATCTCTAGGAGTGAAATTTACAAGTTGTTGTTACTGTTGGATTTAAACTGTAGGAGAGAACCCTGTAGCTTTTGGAAGTGTTGCTAGTATGCAAGGGTTGTTTGCAACTGACATGAGCTTCGGTAGGCTCAGGGCTTAGGTCTAGGGTTCAGGGATCGTGATGCAGCTTGACCTTGACATTTATGAACACCTGTGCTGGAAGCAATGACTCTTTGGGGACTGCAAGCAAGGGGTTACTTTTATTGCAAAATATGGGCTTTATTGGACCTTTTGTCCAAGTGAGTGAGACTAAGACATTAAATTGTAGAAGTCTGAAAGAAATACAACAGGCACAAGGTAGAGGTAAAGTTTGTTATTACCCCACAGAGGGAAGCAATGCTATCAACTGTTCCAAATTTTACTTCTGTCTCATGTGGATTTTAATTACCGCAAGGACCTAGAGAAATGGCTGTGACTTCTCCACAGGTTCCTAAACAAGATGCTAGAGCAGACAGCCTCAAAGGCATTAATTATCCTCAGGTCTTATCTTCCTTTTAGAATTCTGTGACTGGAAAGAAAAGCTGTCACACACACGAAGGCACTAGCTTTTTGAAATTACTTAATAAAAAATGGATGCTTACATTATTAAGAAAATACTTAGTCTTTTTTTAGATGAAGCAGAGAAATAAACTATAAAACCATTATCATAACAAGATTTAAGTGATCAGGTCAGTACAGATCAAGAACAGGACTTACAGGAAGCTAAGAGTAAAGGTTCATTGGCCCAACTAGAAGAAAGCTTGCTGAAGGAAATGTTCACACTATAGAAAACAGGCAAGAAAGGCACACTGGAATATAAGTCAACTGTCTGTATACATAGACATCAAAGGAGGGGTTACTAGATTTACATTTCTGGGTCTCTCTCAATGTGATTTAGAACTCTGAGATGGAAGAAAAGGAGTTGTGATTTATTGCATAGTTCTGCCCATCCCACAACCAAACACTGTTTTCTCCTCCAAGTTGCTTTTATTCTTTTTAAAATTCTTTTAATTTTTCTGAGATAATGATATAATTGCATTATTCTCCTATTTACTTTTCCTTCCTTCAATCCTTCGCATATGTCTCATATACTACTTCCTTGCATGGTTTCTTTTTTTTTTTTAATTTGGAGTGTGTGTGTATGTGTGTGTGTGTAATATTACTTTTATACACATACATGTTTTTTTCTTCTCTACTGAATATTCTTAGCATCAATGTGAAAGTCCTTTGCAATCTGGATCTAGTTATTTTTTCCTAATTCATTTTCAGATTTCCGGGATAGATACACTCTATCTGGAAATTGATAATTGTTGGGCATGCTGTATGTGGAGTTCATGACTAAGAAGACCTAAGCAGTCTCTTTTTCCATAGGTTTCCTTTCCTTTTTAAATTATGTATTTTTTAGATTTCCTTTCTTGATGGGTTCAAATTAGACTTTTAGTTGAAATGTTAATGGTATTAATAGAAATATGACACAGTCCTGACATCACATAAAAAAAGAACTGAACAACAGTGTGTCCATCTCAGGAAATCATGACCTAAGGAGTGAGACTATTATGTGTGTTGATCTAAAGATGATTCCACATTGGCTAGGAAGATAAGTAGATGTTCTGAGGACACAGAAAGTCATATCACTTTAATAGGAATGAAAAGTAAGTGATATTCTATAATTCTCAGAGCCAAATGCTATCCATGTGAGATTGTGAGCCAGCTCACAATTCTGGAACTGGAGCCATGAGACATCTCCAGAATTTCCAAGACAGAACTCAAACAAATGAGTAAATGGAGGCTATACATAGAAAAAAATGCCAGATCAATAGACAGAGAGTAGTTATAAGACCACATGAATTCTGGACTCAAAAAAAAAAAATCAATGTGTACAGTGGTTCCAAGTAGATTGTATGGACTCTTGTGTAGAACCAAGAGAAGAGTCTGGAAGCTTCAACAGGACCAGTTTGTGCTGGTGCCAAACAAGGACCCTGCTATAGATTTTAGTCTCCAGAGAGCGTGATGGGAAGTCATCGAAGGTTTCTAGTGTGGTGAAGGTGAAGTATATTTATATATCCTGTGAAGTATTTCTTAGATTCTGTTTTAGATTACAATCATTTTTTTTTCATCCTCAATAGTCTGTGGATCTCTAATCATGCCACATCTTATCACATCTATGTGTGACTGCACTTCTAATATGTATGTTAGTGACTTATGCATAGCAGATGGTGTGTTTTTTCACAGTGGCCATCTGTAACAGAAGATTCTATTTTTAATTAATTAATGAATTAATCAATTAATTAACTCATTTTACATCCTGGTCACAGCCCTATTCTGCCTCACCTCCCAGTCTCAACCTTCCCCCTTTTCCCCCACCCCCTCCCTTATTCCACATAAAAAGAGACCCTACTTCCAATCTACCCCAGCTCATCAAGTACCACTAGGATTGAATGAATCTCCCTCCCCTGTGGCTTGGCTAGGCAGTCCCACCAGGGGGAAATGATCAAAAAGCTGGCAACAGAGTCCATCTCAGAGAAAGTTCCCGCTCCCCTTACTAGAGGAGCCATATGAAGCCTGAGCTAATCATTGGATACATCTTTGTAGCAGGCCTAGGTCCTCCCTGTGCATGGTCCTAGGGTGATGCTGCAATCTCAGCAAAACCTCTGGGGGCCTGCTCTGTTGCCCTTCTTGTGATGCTTCTGTCACCTCCAGGTGCTTTTTTTTCCCCTTCAGCCTATGCTTCCCCAATACACTCTATGCATCACCCAGTGTTTGGCTGTGAGTCTCAGCATCTGTTTCAAAGTGTGGCTGGGTGGAGCCCATCAGAGGACAACTCTGGTAGACTCCTGTCCACAAGCATAGCAGAGTATCTTATAACACAAGATTCTTAATATGTAATTTGGAAGAAGGCTGAGACATTAAGAGGAACCCAGATGAGTTCAGCAGAGTATTGGTTTCTACAAAGATTGTCTCATGACTCACTGGATTGCCAGTATCACTTGATGTACATATTAAAGTACAGTTGTTTGTTCTTCATGGTGCTTCAGTTAGTACTTTTTCTCTGATTAAGAAATAAATTCATACTTTAGAAGGCATTGTCAGTTAATAAACATTATCTTTATGGATGACGGATATGATTAATATACCAATTAAGATCTAAATAATTTATTTGTGAAATGTGAAATACAAATTACTAGGGGAAGATTAAGGATTAAGGAATATGAGTGTTCTTGGATAGGCAGCACCAAACTATGTAACTGTCACAGCTCTCAGCCAGTGTGAGAGGAGAGGTGACATTTTTTTCATGTTAGTGCAGTTTATTTGCATCATGCACTTGCTTCTTCTTTTTTCATAAAAAAATGCATTGTTCATTTGCTAATTCCATATTCCCTGTGAAGACATTATAATTTTGCCTCCTTAAAACTGGCAAAATTTATAGCTTGTAAAGTATCTGTATTGAATCACACTATCCAGTGACAGAGAAGGAGAGGAGATGTTGGTTACTATACATTAAAAAAAAATTCACCTCTCAAACCACTTCTCCAAAGTTCCTGTTTAGATACCGATATTTTTCTCCAGACTGTTTTTTTAAGCAAATGTGTTTTCAAATTACCAAGTAAAGTAAAACATTCTCTAGGTTTGTTGATGTGTTTCCAATTCTGTGGGTGTTTCCCAGGCAACAGAATTTTAGGAGGACTAAACATAGTCTATGAAAAACAGATGGAAACTGAAATGCTGATCAAGTGAACAGTGAAACTAGGACCCCCCCTCCCCACAATGGCAGCATTTACGTAGATGCTTATAAGCCAGTGATAACGCAGGGAGTGAAAAAAGTGCCATCCCATGCCACCAGGAGCTAGGGGTGACCTGTGAAGCTGTGGATGATATAATTGGTATAATAATACCCACAATGCAAAGCTGACCACAGACTAAATCCTGATGCATTGGTTTCTACAAAGATTGTCTCATGACTCACTGGATTGCCAGTATCACTTGATGTACATATTAAAGTACAGTTGTTCGTTCTTCATGGTGCTTCAGTTAGTACTTTTTCCAAGTAAAGTAAAACATTCTCTAGGTTTAAGATGCATTCAAAACTAGAAGTAGCATTCTTAATGAGCTGATTCAAAACAGGAAGATGACCCAATACTATTTAAGTGATCTCAGTATGAAAACCGTCCCTGGTGTAGACCCAGAAGGTACAGAAGTTTGGATGATCTGTGACAGTACAAATTCAGTAGAAGAGAAATCCCCCACTATTGGCTTTGAAGATGTAGATGGGAGAACCCATGAGTGACGGGAGTGTGTGGCCTCTGGAAGGTGGAAGGGATAAGGAAGTGTGCTCTTCCCCACAGTCTACGGAAAGAGATGTTAGACAAACAGTAGAAAACCAAGGCACTCAGCATGGTTTTCCTTTTCTTCATTGTTACAGAGCTTGGAGACCAACAGAATCTTCATCCTTAATTTACTAGAATCTGTATAGCCAAATAAGGAAACAAATTCAATAATATATCAAGGGGGTTCAGGACCAACCAAGGGAGAAAAATGTGTGTAATAGTTCAACTTGGCATAAAAATGTAGGACAGGATTATTTCGTTGGCACATAGGTATTTATAATGAACACCAGTCTCTCTTTATAAATTTCTTCCTAAACAAAGCCATAGTCTCAATTAATTTCTTAGAATTTATTCTTACAAAAAAAATGAATGAATCAATACTTAACTAAAACTTTAGAGCTTTTATTTGCTACAATTGTAGTCTTAGTGTTTTTGTTGTGTCTTTGATTTGTGAGATTGTAATATAACGACATCATTTCCCCTTTCATATCCTACCTCCCGAAACCCCCACATACTCCTTGATGAATTATTCTAAAATCGACTTAGAGAACTGTTGGTACAACAAATATACCAAAAACAAGTTTGTTCCTACAATACAACTCCATCACTGCAGAAGATGGAGCAGAAAGATTTCAAGTCAGAGGAGCAGAGAGCTTGTGTGAGATTGCAATGTGCATTTACAAATTTATGAAAATATATAATAATATAAAGAAAATATAGAAAATAGTGTGTGCGTGCTTGTACATATGTGTAACAATTAAGGAGAAAGGAAGAGATGCATATGAGAGGATTTACAGCAGTGGTTCTCAACCTTCCTAACACTGCAATCCTTTAACACAGTTCTTCATGTGTAGTGACCCCCGAACCATACAATTATTTTGTTGCTACTTAAGAAATGTGCATTTGTTACTGTTATAAACTGTAATGTAAATATCTGATATGCAGGAGGGTCTTAGGTGACCCCAATGAAAGGACCAGTCAGCCCCCCAAAAGGGTTGCTACCCACAGGCTGAGAACTGCTGATTTAAAAGGAGGAAAAGGAAGTAAGATATGCCACATTGGAAGCCAACTCCATAAAGAGATTCTTTGATACTCATCATCTTCTTTGAGGTCAGCTGGGTGTTGCCAAAGTTAACCTGTCTTGGTGTCAAAGAATCTTTAGAATAATAAAAACATCTTTATATGTAGGTCTCTAAGGTGTTGTTTGAAGACCTTATTTAACTATTTTACCTTACATATCTATAGAATCATATCTATCTGTTAGACCTATGATATATATTCTTGTGATAAAATTAGACTAGTATTTAACAGGATGTCATTTGCATCAATATACAAAATTCTATACCAATGAATTAAAAATAATCTTCTTTGTGAGTAATAATTAAGGCCCTGAGTTAAGGAGTAGGTTCAATCATCTATCCTCCCTCTATATTTCTATACTGACCTTTCTTTCTTTTCAGCTCTTATCTCCTTACATATGAAAGAAAAATAAAGAAAAGAGAGACATCCTTGAGTCCAACCTAGTTTTCTTCTTGTATAAGATCAATAATAACTTATAAGCACCTCCCCTTAAAAATAAGCATCTGTAGACCAAAAGAGCAAACAGAAACCTACCCAACTACTCTTAGAGGAAATGGGCCGTTGTTCTCTTAAGGTTTCTTCAGGCTGATTTGGGGTGAATAATACCTTAGAAGGGGCCCAAAATGGGAAAAATGCTTAACTAAGCCCAGGGATTACATTTGAGTCCAGTTTCTAATTGTTGAGAGATTCCACAATTAATAGGATTCCTGTGTGGGACAGTCTGAAATGCTGGACCAAATGGGATCAGAAGCTTTCTACTATGCTGTCCATAAAGCTGTTCAATTCTGATGGGTAACAGCAACTGAGGTGCCTGGGGCTGGAACAAAGAGGATGCAGGATGTCAGCATGCAGTGTGCTGAAAGGAATGAATCTTGTCAGGTCTGATCCAGTGTCAGTGTTCTGTTCTTTTGTTCTGAAAACATAATTTCCTCACAAGCATTATACATTATAATTGTATGAGGTGTGTGGGATATACAGAGCGGTTAAGGTTGGTTCTCTGCTCATTGTGTGAACAGAAGTAAGACATCTGTAAATCTTCCTTCATGCCATACTAAGAATGGCCTCTAATAATAAGTCACAGAGAATCTGTGATCAGCATGAAGCCTTGTCTATGCACAGACATTTGTATCTCAGCCAGTCTCAGAGTTATTCCCATGTAGTGGGATTAGAAATATGTTGCCTGCTTGTTCTGCAGTTTGAATTCTTTACATCCCAATTGCAGCCCCCTCCCTCATCACCTCCTGGTCCAACCCCCTCCCTCATCACCTCCTGGTCCAACCCCCTCCCTCATCTTGCTTAGGAGGAAGCATTCATCAATGGACTGCTTATTTTGGACAATTTCTCAGGTCCTAAAGAAAAGGAAAGTGTGTTGAGCATTCATAGTTTTGAAAAAAGAAGTAGAAGGAAATGTTATTTTCAGGACCAAAATATACACTTTTAGTAATTTTTTCCATTGGACTTAATAAATAAAATCAATTTGAACACACTGTTCTAATTAGGAAATAAAAGTTTTGGTGTCTTTGCTTGGAGACTTATAAAGATATACACACACATATTTCATAAATGTAAACAGTAATGAGTTAAATACTAGGTCATATAACATGCTGAATAATTATGGGTAAGACCATGAAAAACACTAGGAAAGATTAATGTGATGATACTGTAAGCAAAGCCATTTTGAGAACTAAATTAAGCAACAATTAAATCCTTCAGTGAAGCAAAGGGAAGTTAGCTTCAGCTGACTGTTATCATTGACGAGTTCCTCATGTGAGCACAGGCTAGAGTCCATAGAAAATATATATGGCCAGTATGATGTCACAAAACTCCCAAAACTCCCTAAATTATTCCCCTTCTCTATCACACACACACACACACACACACACACACACACACACACACACACAGACACACACACATACTGTCATTATTCCTTTCATTGTCTCTATTAATAATCTCTTTGTATCATTCTATGTCCTCTGCTCCCAAGATAATCTTTATTCTCCCTGAAGACCTAGAGGCAGTTATGGGTCGCTCAAGGAGAGGCATTTTCTTCAGTGATATGTTCATTGATAAGTTGTACATCCTCTAAGAAATACTCTCTTGCTTATGTTCCTATAAACAAACAAACAACAAAAACATAAACAAGAGCTGGGCTTAATGGCGCATGCCTGTAATCCCAGCACTAGGAGAGGCAGAGGCAGGCTGATCTCTGTGAGAGCCAGCATGCTCTACAAAGTGAGCCCAGGAAAACCAGGGCTACACAGAAAATCTTTGTCTTGAAAAACCAAACCCGTCAAACCAACCAAACCAAACCAAACAAAAAAACAAACAAACAAGCAAAAAAACACAAAAACCAACCCTAAGAAACTAATTGTTTCACAAAAATCATCATAAAAGGGGGACAAGTAAACAGAAGAAATCAGCAGGAGTAGAAAAAAAACAAAATTGTAAGGGAGTGTTAATATGATACAATATATTATATACATATAAAATGTCATAATTAAACCTATTATTATATGCAAAAATAAATATATACTAATAAAAACTTAAGAAATGTTTAATATTTCAATATTACCGCTTATTGGATAAAAGATAAAATATGAAATTGCTTATTTGTACTCTGGTTCAGTTGCTATATACAGAATGGCACAATATTTATGCAAGAATATATGATCCGCAAATGTATGTTTGTGTGGGTGTGTGATTGTGTTTGTGATGGTTATTTTTAAATGCACTTATGTGTCACTTAGCACAACAATTCATTTGTTTAAAGTAGGAGATAGTGTCACAAATGTAAGTGGGACATATGCAAACAAACCTCCAGCTTTTTTCCATTATGGAAAGGTAGTGATGCTTGCTGCTTATCCGTTGCATGATTGTTACTTAAGTGGTCTATCTGACACATGGTTTTAGAAACTAAAGATCAAAATTGGGGAAGCTTTTGGGGCTCAAGACTCTGTTAGATTTTCTAGATACATCAAGTCACATTGGCTGATGTCACAAGTAGGGTAGGTTGTAGAAAAGAGAAAGAATCAGTGACCTAGGAAGCCAAAGATATTTAGAATCCACGATTTTTTTTTTATAGTAACTGTCTTTAATCTTCTTGATGATGGTACTGTATGGTGGTTAGTATTAATTATCAACTTGACAGAATCCCAAATCAGTTTGCCATACCCTTGAAGGATTATCTTAATTGGGTTGACTGAGGTGGGAAGATGCAGCCTAAAAGTGAGTGGCATCATTCCCTAGGCTTGAAATTATAGACCGAATAAAGGGCAGAAAGTGGGTAAACGTTATCACCTTTCATCTCTCTCTGCTTTCTGAATGAGAATGTGATGTGTTCAGCAGCTTCAGGCTCCAGGTGCCTTGGCTTCCCCTTGTGACAGGCTGTGCCCTTGAATTGTTCACTGAAATAAAAACTTCGTCTTTTGAATTACTTCCATCCAA
This sequence comes from Acomys percivali, assembly GCA_907169655.1. Classification (NCBI taxonomy): domain Eukaryota; kingdom Metazoa; phylum Chordata; class Mammalia; order Rodentia; family Muridae; genus Acomys; species Acomys percivali. The sequence continues at coordinate 7,976,631 of OU015747.1, read as the reverse complement.
GTATTTTGTGCAGCTAGAGCAATAGCAATATAAACTACACTGTTCTGCAAGTTCCTAAACTATGGCATCATGTCCTGGCCCATGAAAGCTCTACCACCTCACAACTCCAGCACATTGGATACGTAACTTTCAGAAGACGAACAGTTTGGGGACATACTCAAACTATATGCAAACATTAGCAGTATCTCATAAATTCATTGTGGGGTTAAATAATTCAAGTGTGTAAATCACTTTGTAAAATATCTGGAACAAATTGAACCATTTAAGTAGGGGCTTATGTTATTATTACAAATACTGCAATTGTCTCTAGGACCACACGAGATCCCAGGATTTCCAGAAGCATAAGAGTATCAGCCAATACCAATGTAAAGGAAATGGTCCCTGTGAGCAGCCTGGACCCCACCCTTTTAGTGGGAGGGGGTGGTTTCAGGTAATGGTAAAAAACAAAACCCAAAAAAACAAACCCTATCTCCCTATCTTATCTGTTCATAGAAAGAGCACACTTTAAAAATAAATTTTTATTTAAATAAGAAAAAGCTAAATGTAGAATCCGTCCCAACAATCATATTTCAAAACCACACAGTTTTGGTGCAGCAAAGCCTAGAAACACACCATTTGTGCTTCAGATCTGCTCCCACTATACACGAATATTTTCGCTTAAGAAAGTTGGTAGACATGACAAATGCAGGATGCGGAGACTAACTATTACAGAAGACTAAAACTTTAAAAGAAAAAGTTATGGCAAGACATAGATTCCGCCAGCAGCATGTAGAGAAAGGCATGGTTCTTTTCCAAATAGACAGGCCTGTTTGCAGAACAGACATTGGAACACTGATCTATGATTTTCGTTTTAGTTACATAAAATCTTTCTATGGAAATGACGAGAGGCAAGAGAAGGCAGTATGATTTGGCTCAAGACTTAGTCTGTGCATGGAGTCTTCTCTCTCCTCAACTCTCTTCCCCTTCTTCCTCTTCCTCCTCTTCTCCTTGTCTTCCTTGTCCTCAGGCCTTCTGCCTTTTTTTTCCTTCCTCTGCTTCTTTAGCCCCTTCCTTCTAGTTACATCTTTTCTCTTCTCCATTTGTCTCTATCTCCTTTTTAATTTCCTCTTTTATCTCCCCTCTTTTCCTCTCAGTTATTTTGACCATGGCTTAGCGTTCTACCTACCTAATTAATTTTCTGCTATCATTTCCCCATCTATAAGATGAGACTAAGAATCAAAGCTAGGTAATTATAAGAATTAACTTATTTTATTATTTATTTATTTATTTATTTATTTATTTATTAGTTTATTCTTGTTACATCTCTATGGTTATCCCATCCCTTACATCCTCCCATTCTCCCCTCCCTCCCATTTTCCCCTTATTCCCCTCCCCTATGACTGTTCCTCAGAGGGATTACCTCCCCCTGTATATGCTCATAGGGTATCAAGTCTCTTCTTGGTGACCTGCTGTCCTTTCTCTGAGTGCCACTAGGTCTCCCCCGCCAGGGGACATGGTCAAATGTGAGGCACCACAGTACATGAGAAAGTCATATCCCTCTCTCCACTCAAGTGTGGAGACTGTCCTGTCCATGGGCTAGATCTGGATAGGGGGTTAAATTTTACCGCCTGTATTGTCCTTGGCTAGTGCCTTAGCTTGGGCGGGACCCCTTGGCCCAAATCTGCCTATCATAATGTTCTACTTGTAAGTTTCTAGGACCCTCTGGATCCTTCTACATTGCTATTCTCCCATGCTTCTCTCATCTAGAGTCCCAATAGGATGTCCTCCCCTCTGTCCCAGTTTCCTGGTAAGGGAAGGCTTTTGTTAGATACTCTTTATTATGGACATTTTAAGAGTTTGGCATATAATTAGTGATCTAAAGATAGTGGAAATGATGATTATCAAAGAAAAATTTCACCAGAGAGAGTTATGTAGGCAAACGAGAAGCTACCCAAGACTATGACCATCAGAAGAGATTTAACTTAACATTGATGAAAAGGAAGGCAAAAGTATTTTTAAGCATTGGAGTAAAGTAACAAACAAGAACTGAAGGACACTGGAGAGTAGTGATCAATGTAATTGGAAAACTAGCACATAATAAACTTAATCTCCTATCTTTACACAGATAATGGTAGAAATGGGTGCTACCTCTTTTGAGGATTCCACTTCACATAGATGGTGTAATTCTTAACAGACTCCTGCTCATATAATATTGGTAAAGGCTGTGAGGAGATTTATGTCTCAAAAGGTCACGGAAGGAATTTGCAGAAGATAAGTTATCTTAAATAAACGGCCTAAGAAATGGAGAAGAGATTGGCTATGAAAAGAAAGATGTTACTTTTCATAATGTTTAACAGAGCTGAGAGGGACATGGAGGCCATCTTGTTCACCTGTACATGATGAAGAAAAGAGTAAACTCAAAGCCTGCAAAGATGTCTCAAAAATTGACGGCACTTGTTGCCCAGACATGCCAATGCTAACCTTACTGTCCTGAAGCAGACACTGCTACAGAGATAATAAGGGGCAAGAGATATAGTAAGGGACCTCGCATCTACCTCAGGCCTCTGTCCACACACACACACACACACACACACACACACACACACACACACACAC
>OU015747.1:7951721-7967436 GCA_907169655.1 Acomys percivali | reverse complement strand
TCTCTCTCTCTCTCTCTCTCTCTCTCTCTCTCTCTCTCTCTCTCTCTGTGTCTCTCACACTTCCAGGTAAGATAAGAATATCTGTTCTGAGGAGATTAAGACAGAAAACCGACACAGGATCCCAGTGAATACTAAGTTTTGACCTTTATAACAAAAATAAAAACTTTGATACTATATATAGTGGGGGATAAGGTACCCCTCTGCGTTAGGCCTAGGGGAGGGGAATAGAGTGAAAGGGGGAGGGAGGGAGGAATGGGAAGATACAAGTTATGGGATAAGAATTGAGATGTAATCTGAATAAATTAATAAAATAAAATTAAAAAAAATATCTTTGATACTTTTTCTTCTAGGATTCTGTTTCTAATTACAAATTGAGTAATGTTCTTAGCTACTGCTTAGAAAAATTAAAAATATATGTTAACTCACTAACAAGGATTTTGAAGAAAAAAACCAAAGTTTCATGATTAAGACAAATTTATACAGTCACACACACACACACACTACAAAAGAAAATATGGTTATTGCACAAAAATTCATGAAAGTTATAGCAACATGCACAATACTTGTACTACTACAAGCCAGCCAAAATTATAGCATAGATGGAATGTCTACTCCTGGGCCCATCCAATACTGAGAGGCTATTGGAGGTTTACAGGAGCAGGAGAGAAAGATAGAGGAAAATAAGAAAGTGCAAGACTTCAAGGACTTTGCCTGAAGGAAACCCTAACATAATATCTGGAATATGATACAATCCAACTAACACTTTTAAAAATGCATAAATATGTTTTCTATATTTGATAAGTAGATAACATATGTGAAACAACTATATAAAAGTGTATACTGTCATACACAGCCTATAATTATTACCAATTTTATTTTCACATATATATTGATATCACACATAATACTATAAAAATTAAAGAGAACAAATGTACTTTATAAAAACAAAAATCATTTCAATTAAAACAGCATATGGTATAAATGTTCTTTAATGTGATCTTATATAATGATAAGATACAAAAAATACTATAACTTTTTAAATAAATACCTAAAATTAAGGTGTACATTTCTAACATTCAATTGTGCTCATATAAGAAAATTAAGTGGAAAAAGTGTATTGCAATATATGTATGGTCTGGCTTTTCTATGAATGCCAGATCTAAATGTTCATATCATATTAATTTGTGTACATGTTAATGATTTTGTCAATTTGACACATTTATGAAGAGAAAATCTCTGTTAAAGACTTCTCTTCACCCAGCTATTCCACTCCTTGGAATATACCCAGAAAATGATCCAGCACACAACAAGATTTACTCAACCATGTTCATAGCAGCCTTATTCATAATAGCCAGAACCTGGAAACAGCCAAAGTATCCCTCAGTAGAAGAATGGATAAAGAAACTGTGGTACATTTACACTATGGAATACTACTTAGCTATTAAAAACAAGGAATTCCTGAAATTTGTGGACAAATGGATTGAACTAGAAATGATCATAATGAGTGAGTTAACCCAGAAGCAAAAAGACTCAAATGGTATATACTCACTTCACTAGCCCATGGGGCATGTCCCATGAAAGCCTTCACTTATCAGGAAAGTGGGACAGAGGGAGGACATCCTACTGGGACTCTAGGTGAGAGAAGCATGGGAGAATGGGGAAATAGAAGGATCCAGAGGATCCTGGAAACTTACAAAAAGAACATTATGATGGGCGGATCTGGGCCCAGGGGTTCTGCTCAAACTATGGCACCAGCCAAGGACAATACATTCAGTAAACTTTGAACCCCTACCCAGATCTAGCCAATGGACAGGACATTCTCCACAGCTGAGTAGAGAGTGGGGTATTACTTTCACACGAACTCTGGTGCCCCATATTTGACCACGTCCCCTGGATGGGGAGACCTGGTGGCACTCAGAGGAAGGATAACAGGCTACCAAGAAGAGACTTGATACCCTATGATCATATACAGGGGGAGGAGGACCCCCTCAGTCACAGTCATAGGGGAGGGGAGTAAGGGGAAAATAGGAGGGAGGAGGGAGGGAGGAATGGGAGGATACAAGGGATGGGCTAACAATTGAGATGTAATCTGAATAAATTAATAAAATATATTAAAAAAATAAAAGAGCATTATGACAAAAAAAAAAAGACTTCTTTTCATTAAACGGATTCTACTGTGTTTAGAAGACCTTGCTTCCTTGGTGTCCTACATCATCTCTGGCTCTTACACTCTTCTGTTTCCTTTTCAGTACAATTGCCTGAGCCTTGAGGATTTGATGAGACACTCCATTTAGGGATGAGTGTTTCAAGGTCTCTCTGTACACTGTGTAGCTACAGGTCTCTGTGTTTGTTTCCATCTGCTACAGGAGGATGCTTCTCTGATGGTAGTTGAACAAGGCTATCTATGAGGATAGTACAATGTCATTATGAGTCATTTTTGTTACTATGTTCTCCTATGTCTTAAGATCATACAAACAAACAAAGAACAAAGAGAAACAAAAATATTAAATATTTGATCTCGGGATGTATATTGATTTACCAATCCTTTCATTAAATCAACTTGGAAACACTGAGTATCGATTCTACCATACCTTGCTCTAGGTATGCTGGAAAATATAGAAAACAACAGAGAAAAGCTTTCTTCACTCGTTTTTAAGTAAGTTATACCAAAAGTTAGTAAACACATAGCTGTATAATAGGGTCCACATGATGAAAAAAATGGACAAACATAGTACAGGAAAAAGTATGAGTTACTGAAATATAATGATGAAATCGTATAGCTTGACTTTGCTTCTCTACTACTGTGATGAGACACTGACCAACACCAACTTGGGCTACACTTCCAGATCACAGTCCATCGCTGAAGGAAGTCAGGGCAGAAATACGTAACTGGCAACTGTAGCAGAGACCATAGAGCAGTGCTGCTTTACTGGCCTGCTCTTATGATTTGGTTATCTTGCTTTCTTATACAACCCACACCCACCTGCCCAGAGGCTGCACCACCCACACTGGGCTGGATCTTTGCGTATCAATCATTAATCAGAAAAACATCCCAACAGACACGCCTACAGGCCAATCTCATTGAGGTAATAGCTGCAGTTGAGGTTATTCCTTTCCAGGTGAGTCTTGTTTGTGTCAAATTGGCAAAAAAGGAAATAACCAACCCCAGTCACCTTGAGGTTGTGACTTGACTTAAAGACAAAGGAATAGAATTAAATTTGTATGTTGTTAAAAAAAATGCTAACTAAAGTCTCCAGGGCAAGAGGAAACTAAGCGTTGTGAGCATCCTAATGCAAGCAGGTAGCCAGCCTGATTACTGAGAATAAAGGGTTAGGAGTAGAAGACAGCCGGACCAAGGGCACAGAATGTATGGGACTTCCTTGGCTATGGGGAAGGGGTTTTGACATTTTGACCTGAGCTTAGTGGAAGATATTGTTGATGTTTTCGTGATATGAGGAGTGACCTGTCTCATATTTATATGAGAATAGACTTCTGACTGCTGAATGGAGATCATATTGTAGACAAGGAAACATGGAGATGAGATATATCAAAGATGGTGACCAGGTGAGGACTGGAATGGACTGAGTAAGAAAGAAGGGCTGAGAAGTGATGGTAGAGGATATGGTGTCGGGTGTAGTGCGAAGCTGGGTTTGGCTTGGGGAGGTTTGGCCTGGAGAAATAATGAAATCATTGTAACACCAGCTTTAGCAGGAACTGAGTTGCTGTCTTAAATAACTATAAATAAAATGACAAATGCAAAAGCTCATCTGGGTCTGTGGGACCAGTCAATTAAATAAGACTAGAGTACAGTTAGGATAAGAAAACTGAAACTCAACATTGATATATTTTTTTAATCTTCATAAACCCATTATATACACTACTGACAAGTGAAAAGCTCTGGCATATGACTCATTTGTTTGTGAAATCATTTCCTCAGTCCACACAGATGGTGTTTGCAGAGCCTGAGGTAGGGGGTGGCTTGCTGGAGGAGCTAGGCTACTCAGAGTCCTATGTGGCTATCTCACCTGTGGGGGAGAACACAAAAATGCTTCTCCTCCAAGCCAACACCAAATCACAAGCCTTTGCTGTCCTTTTCTCTGGCTTAACATTTCATGTATTTTCGATGCCTTCCCCGCCCCCTCTACATAGCCTTGTGCAACTGTTGTCATAGCAACAAGATAGTCTTTGCTTAGGGGAAATGCTTTGGACAAAACTGCATGAGAAATCAATGCCATCAGCACTATGGTTCTTTTTGCCTTGTTCTCACTGACCCAAATGTTGCTGAGGAGTCATGATTTTATGAGGCTTTGAGACTAGGCACTGCAAATTACTTTTTCACCTAACACAGGGGTCAGCATATTTCCTTCTAAGGGGCTGAAGAGTAAACATTAAAGACTCTAAAGACATAATCTCTGTCATACTAATTCAACTCTACCAACTAGGGCAGTAGGGCCACAGCCAACACATAAATAGATTGATGTGGTAGCGGGCCTCCACGTTGTTATTTATAAAAAGTTAACATCAAACTTCTTCAAATAGAATAGAGTGCAAATTGCCACAAAGCTTCACACACGCTGAAATTAATAGCCATCCACTCTGATATATGAGCAGCCAGAATAATATTTGAAAAGGAAGAAGAAATTTGCCAACAGTTTAAAATAAGGATGATTTCCCTTGGAAATATGACTTCCGGCTTCTTTTATAAATGAGAAAATCTGGCAGCATAGAACTAACATCCTTGTGTATCTGCTGGAGTTGAGTCATAAGCACCCAATCCAGGAGGGGCTGTAAACGCCCAGAATCCTACCACTCTGCACCACGCTCTGTCATCTCCTTTTATCCCAATCATTTCATATTGCAAACATTCACTTGGTAAACCTTCCCTCGGTATTAATGACAGTTTACTGTTGGCTAACTCACACAATGTTATAATATCCAAATGTGAGGGCTTTATGTCAAAAGCAACACATATGTTCAGCTTTAATCTGAATTCTTCTGGAATTATAAAGATTACCATATTTAGAATTTCTACCACAGTGCCTTTACATTCCCGCTTCTAGGGGAATGACAGAATGGGCCATGCATGAATGGCAAGTCAAATGTGTATATTTTTGCCAGTTGCTTAAATGTTTTGGTGAGACAGGCAGGATCAAACCACACTCTTTGTTGACAAACTGAAAGTCTACTCCAGTGCTCTGTGTTTAAGGGAAGGACGTGCTCCTTGGCAGGCTGTGTATCTGGATGGATACTTTCAGACAAATCTAGGAACACGGGACAAATGAAGAGAGTAACTAGATAGACGAGTTTTTTCCAGATTGCCAAGGCAAATGGCGCTCTCTCACTTCTATACTTGATGGAAGGAAGTTAAAGCTCAAGTTTTAGTAATTGACAGTTTCTTGATTTCTCTGTCCTCTCCCCATATTCCCCACTAGGAGCCACTAGTGGGAGGAAGTTGGGACATAAAGAGAAAAGGCAAGAGATCGTTCAAAGATAACGCAGTTCTAAGGACGATAATCTTAATTATTTTTAATGAAGAAGCAGATTTTTCTCAAAAAAGAGGTATTCTATCAGATGTTTTATTCAAAAAGCCATTTAAATTGTTTTTTTTTTTTCAATTCAGAGATGCCCTAATTCCTAAATGCACTGCTGATGTTCCTTGAATTAGTATAAGGACTGAATAAGACCATACCCCTGGAGTCATCATCAGAATTCCTTTCGCATGGTGAGCTCTTGATACACACCAGCTGTGTGTATTAAAATTTTATTACTAAAACAACCATAGCTAATGACAGTTCTAGTAGTCAGGATTACTTGGAAAAATTTAATTAGTTGCTGAAGACACTTCTAATGATTTTCTAGTTTTTCAAATTACAATCGGAAATATTGTGATATAGGAACAGAGAAAGCTAATATCTGTCTACAATCATAATGTGAGGTTCACCTAACATTTTATTTTGTTATTTTTTCCGACTCCAAAGTATATTTAGGTTCATTACTAAACCCAAATCTGTATAATAAAGACAATTTTCTTAAATGCCTTTATATTCTGAGGTCAATTAAACTCTATACGTAGGTGAAGTAGGACACATTATACAACATGAAGATTTCATGCATATTGTTTGAACCCTGTCATTTTTTCTTTCATTCTTGAAGTTATATTTATGTTATTATCTATTTAAATAGATCCTGGTCTCTCTGTGTGGGTATTTGGATGTAAAGCTGGTTCAGGAGTAATAGCTGATATTACTAAAATGATAATGTAATATTGAATATTAAATAACCCATCAACAACCCAGTTTGTATGATGCTACTCTGATGCATATTTGCGATAATGACCACTGGTATTAGATAACAAATTGTTGTGCTCTTCCCTAGGTAAGACTATTTCTCCCACTCTCAACATGCCTTATTTGTTTGTTTTGATTCAGTGATGATGAAAATTTAGTACTATAAAGTAGTGCATATTAGGCGGAGCTGCATTTACGCCACACAATAAGTTAAGCAGCTCATAATATTTTATCAGTACCAAAATGCATTCCTAAGAGGAATTTATATCATTTGCATTTAAAGCACCTTTAGATGGTTCTAAAGATAAATAAATGGAAAAGAAAGCACTGGTGGACTACACACCCCAGAGAGCTGAGTTGAATAATATTATTGGCTTGGGATGCCAAAATAAAAGGAAATTATATAGATAAAGTTGAAAATAAGCAAAGCAAATATTTTCTTTGCTATTTTTTCTTAACCTGGAAAGTGTTCATGACCTCATTAGTATTCTGTTTTCTTCACATATTCCTTTAAATTTACCTAGATGCAATACCAATATTGCATTATTTGAGGGCCAGTTCTTGCCTTTCAAGAAAGGATCTGAGCCTGGGTCAGAGTAGCAAGCATGAGTAGTTTTATCCAAGGTCATTCCTGCTGTGGATTTTTCTTATCATCACATGCTGAACAGCCAGGCATCTTCATTAAGCTTTTGAACACCTCATAATTCCTGTATTCCTGCCTTTTGGTCCTCTTCACCTTCAAACACACAAAGAACAAATACAGTTTGTTCCTGGTGGAATTGGCTTTAAATTCGTTGGAATTGACATGCATAACTCTATGGACTCTCTGTATATGCTTATTTTCACATATTCCAGCATTGGTACTTGCATGGATTTTGTTAGGTTCTTGCTAACAAAACTCTTCAGTTCCATGCTTGACCTTCTCAGACAAGTATCCATATCTTGAAGTCTTCATAATGTTCTCTCCTAGACATTGAACTTACACAAATAGTACCCCCCAGCCCCCCACTCAAAATCTGGTGTGCTATCCAAATTTACTATAGTTCAAGGATGTTTTTAAAGTGTTAACTACTAGCTGGGCATGGTGGCTCACAACTTTAATCCTAGTACTCAGGAAGCAGAGGCAGGTGAATTGCTATGAGTTTGAGGCCAGCCTGGTTTACAAAGTGAGTCCAGAACAGCCAAGTCTACACAGAGAGACCCTGTCTCAAAAAAGCAAAAACAAAAAACCAACCAACCAACAAACAAACAAATGAAAGTGTTAACTGCTGTATGTAGTTTTCAAAATTAATAATAAAAAAAAATAATAGCTGGATGTCAATGAACTCCTATATGGGAACTACTTGTTTGAACCCTGTCTTTTTTTATGTTCTTTTATTTTGAAGTTATAATTACATATTTCTCCTTTCCTTTTCTTTCCAGACCCACTTACACTAATCCTTACTTTTTTCAAATTAATATTCTCTTTTTTTTCATTAATTGCAGTTACATATATATATATATATATATATATATATATATATATATAATGGCTGAGTCTGTATGATGTTACTCTTATGCATGTTTGTGTATTTAAAATAAACTTTTACTGATTTTCTCCCATGTGAATGAAAAAAAAAACCCTCAGATCAGAGGCAACACATAGTCTTCAGTGATGGTCTGGATTTCAAACAAAATAATCAGACCTAGGATTTGTTTTTGTTTTGTTATATGATAAAATATCAATCTTGCTTCTTATGTCATTATTAAGTTGAAACATTCTGACATAAATTGGAAATATGAGAAATGTTAGATACGTAGCCATGCCTTTTAAGTAAACTGCTCTGTCTTTGAAATTCACCAGATGTTTTTAGTAATATATATCAGGACAAGTTATTGGCAGGATTCCTACAATCAGCCAAGTGGATGCCTATAATGGAAGCTCTCTAATTGTTGAAAGCACAGTCCAGTATAATCACTTCTTCTGCAAGCAAATAAATGACACCATACCTTAAATTATAGGTTTCTCAAACACTGAATGGCCATCTTTTTACTTTCCATTTATTTCAGATATCTCTCCCACACTCTATTCATATTTCTGGCAGGAAGAACATACATGCTTCACCCTCTTTTAAATGCTGAACTCAATTTGAAAGCTGCCCTGTATTAGGAAACCCTATGGGGTACTGCTGCCAACACACATCTGCTAGGCAATTTTTTCATGCAATTATATAAAGTAATGCTTCATAAACAAGTAAAGGAAATTATAATCTTCAGTACCAGATTTTGCAAAATGGTTCAAAGCAACTTCTCCAATAATGAATGACCCAAAATTAAATTGAACAAATAGACCCATAGCATTTCAACTATTTTCTTTCTGTTCATAAAGGGCTCAGAGTTCTCTTTAGCTTACGTTCTTTGTTGCCTGCCGTGCTAATTTGTCTTAGCAGTGAGCACTATTTTAATTTCTTAGATGTGATTTACTAAAATTTTTAGGGACAGTTGCCTCTCAGCATCCCTCCCTCTGTCTATTAACATAAAAGCCATTTTGTCCAGTGTCTGTCCTTCTGCTTCACTTAGCCACTCTGTTTCCATAACTTCTCACTGAGGACACTGGCACCATTAGAAATGTGTGCACTAGTTTGAGCTATCTTTTGTTCTTTACAAAGTTTATCTCTTAAGTGAGTTTAAAATGTTGTGTTATCCTGGTGTGCATGTTGCCCTCAGGCTACAGGTTGAACACAGCTACAGGAATCAAGCTTAAGGTGATATTTTTGAAGTACAAAATTGCTTCTGAGAATGGAAAGCTATTTAACAAGAAAGAAGATCAAAATAACAGAGCTTTATATTCAATCAAAAATCAAGCAGGTGTCAACAGAAGCTAGAAAATACAAGCTATACTATTGGAAAAAATCTGTCAATTGTAATGGAGCCAGGGACAATACAGATATTAAAATTAGCAGACAAGGAACAGTATAACTATTTCCATCATGATCCTTACGTTGAAGAATCCCCAGGATATTGTTAACCTGGGAAATATAAGGCATCAAAAATACCAATTCAGTCTTCTAAAGATAAAAAAATACTGATACAGTCTAGATAAAATTAAATGGAGCCTGTGAACAAAAAGGCAAGGGACTACATAATGGACATTAACTTTTAAAAAAAGACTCAGAGGAAAGATAGCAGGCTACCAAGAAGATACTTGATACCCTATGAGCATATAAAGGGGGAGGTAATCCCCCTCAGGCACAGTCATAGGGGAGGGGAGTAAGGGGAAAATGGGAGGGAGGGAAGAATGGGAGGATACAAGGGATGGGATAACCATTGCGATGTAACAAGAATAAATTAATAAAAAAAAAAGACTAAACCTCTTCAAACATCAATAATATGAGTTAAAGGCTGAAAAGCTATATTAAAATAATGTATGTAGGAATGGGCTGAGAACTCAAGTAAATCTGAAATTTTAACTCAGTTATAAACTCTTATAATTGACCTGTTCTAATATGTGCTATAGGTCCTCATTAGTCCTCTGCCTCCCTAAGACAAATGAGGATGCAGAAAGGCCAGTAAAACTGTCCACGGGCAACACTGGCAACAGAGGATCTCTGAGCTGGGGAAGCCATGACCTTCTGAAGAGACCGATAACTAACTGGCTGAACATTTTCCCAAAGTGGGAAAGAAATATTTTTCTCATTCTGAAGAGAAAGCAAATGTATTTCTGTGCTTTGGAGAATAAGAATATCTTCATATTCCAAGGACATTTTCTATACAAGCATATAGGTTAGCACCTTTACTAAAATGATGTGCAAACATGCTAGAAAATTCATAAGGAATTATTATCCAACACAAAGTTCTAATGTTACATATATATATATGTATGTATGTATGTATATATATATATATATATATATATATATATATATATATATGAATGAAAACAGTAAGAACAAACAACCCATCTTAAACATAGACAGAAAATTGAAGCAGACATTTTAACAACAAAAATGTGGGGATGCCACATTGACATAAAAGTATGCTCAGCAGATTTAGACACTAGCACTGTACAAATTAAAAATCATAGCAGATACCAAAAGCCATTCACTGAAAAGTCAAATTTATCCAAGATTGGCCACATGGAGTGGTAGTGACGAAGTGGAAGAAAAGGCCATTCACACGTTGGTTACTAGAGTCAAATGTGCTGTCAATCTGAAAAAACATCTTGACCATTTCTTTAAAACTTAAAGATACAACCACTATATGATTCCTAGTTATACCCAAGAAATATTGATGCATATGCACATCCAAAGGCAGATGCATTTATAATCACAGTGTTTTTATATCAGTGCCTCATCTGAAAACAACCCTAATATCTTGCAACACATGAATGGATAAACAAAAACATGGAATACGTGGCATATTATTCATAAATGAGATCAACTATTGATACATGTGAATCTAAAGACTCTCAAAATATTGGTATTAGGTGAAATGGGTCAAATGAAAAATTATACTTTGTGGTTTGAATAAGAACACCCACCATAGGCTCATGCATTGGATGTTTAGTCACCTGGGACCAGCACCATTTGAAAGGACAAAAAGACATGGCTTTGTTGGAAGAAATGTGTCACTGGGGCCAATCCAGACACAATAGCTCTCTCTTTTTGCTAGAACTCCCAGCCACCATGTCTGCCGGCATGCCTCCATGCTCCCCACCAGAACGACAGTGGGCTAAACCTTCAACACTGTAAACAAACCCTAATTATTTTAAATGATTTCCTTTATAAGAGTTGCCATGGTCAAGGCGTCTCAGCAATAGAACAGTGACTAAGAGTTCTTTTGTATGATTCTGCTTAGAAAATGTAAGGCTGGTCTAAAGCAGCACGAAGCACGTCTGTCGTTAAGTACAAATAAGGGTTGGAAGGGTGGGAAGAAAGGTAGCCATGAAGGCCTTTTGTAGGGAGCAAGTAAAGTTCTGGATGAGTGTGTGTTTGACATGAGGCAGCCATTCAAAGGCCAAGACCTTGGACCCATGGAAAATTAGCAAAGACTTCTCCTTGGGTTAGATATGAAAAGACAAAGCCTTTCTCCATCCAGAAAAAAGTTTTATGAACAATTGACCACTACATTGCTATTCTCACATGATTCTCTCATCTGGAGTCCCAATAGGATGTCCTCCCCTCTGTCCCAGTTTCCTGGTAAGAGAAGGCTTTCGTGGGACATGTCCCTTGGGCTAGAATGCAGATATAAGTGAGTATATACCATTTGAGTCTTTCTGCTTCTGGGTTAACTCACTCATTATGATCATTTCTAGCTCAATCCATTTGTCCACAAATTTCGGGAATTCCTTGTTTTTAATAGCTGAGTAGTATTCCATAGTGTATATGTACCACAGTTTCTTTATCCATTCTTCTACTGAGGGACATTTATGCTGTTTCCATGATCTAGCTTTTATGAATAAGGCTGCTATGAACATGGATGAGCAAATTTTCTTGTGTGCTTTACCTCCTTTTTATTTTTTGCAGCAAGGAAATATACAGCCCCATTCTAAGAAGGATACAGTGGCAAATTCCTTAGTTCTCTGTGGAAACACAAGGACTGGAGGGGGTCAGGATGGCAGAACACCTTGATGAAGACAGGACTTCACATTCTCCTTTATTTGGTTGAGCATCAAATATCATTTACCAAAGTAGTCAAGTCACCTTCCTTAATACAAATATTATGTAGTCACAGATAATATACATGAAAATATAAAACTAATTAAATAACAACATTGGCCAACAAAGTCAATTTAAAAACACAAAATTATGGAGCTGCAGAGATGGCTCAGCATTAAGATGTACAGAGGACTGGATTTTGGCTTCCAGTACCTACATGGGCAACTCACAAATGCCTGAATTCCAGTCCTGACACCATCTTTTGGCTTCTGTGGACACTCACACAAATGTGCACACACTTCACATATACCTAATTTAAAACAAAATGTATCTGAAAATAATATTATTACATTACTTTATTTTTAAAAGCTAAGCATTGAGTATATTTTCTTCTCAATAACAAATTTCTACTATTTAGAAAATATAGGAACATTTTAATTTACTGAAGCAACTTACTGCTTATAGAGTACAAAAATGCAATCAAAGAGTTCTTTCACCAGAACGGAAAAACTGGGTTTTAAGTAGGGATGAGGTAATTATACTATTTTACTTAAGTTCGTTAAGTGCCACATAAGTTGAAAGTTCACTAAACATAGCTTTTATCTGCCGTACTGGGAGCATAGCACAGGCTCTTCCCCATATCCACATACATCTGCATGTGTCTAAAATTATTTAAAATAATTGATGCAGGGAGCCATCCTGCTATGCCAGCTGTGTATTATTTGAGTCTGATGAGAATGGGAGCCATCTCTGAGCACTTCTTTCAAGGCTCATTCCCTCTCTTTAACTTCCCAGTATTCCTTGTCAGCTAACATTCAGTCTCGTACTCTCTCAGGGGCTAATTTGATTCTCCACATTACATAGTTAAGCATCTCTTGTGATTGTATTGGCAGAAAGAGACTTTTTCTTTTAAATTCACTTAACAAAGAGTCTTATGGGAAACTTACATGTGCTCCATTTAAAAGAGTCTTATAATGCACCCATGAGAAAAGCTCATCTTGAGCACTTAAAACACTATAGTTTTATAGGAGAGTGGGAGAAAGAAACATCCACAGCTTCACTACAAGAAATGGAAACATTTAGAATATTTGCTCTCAATGGGGATCCAATCCACTCTTGGCTTTTAGTGTATGACTTGTTCATAGCCCTATGCATGTAGCTGCTCACCAGATGGAAAGACACCACTGATTACCAATGTTTTCTCCAGTGTCGGATACACCAGTTGGCAATATCATCTCAGTCCTTCTGAGATTTATAACCCTGTTACCATGTACAGCGTGATGTCTCCCCAGCTGCATAACTCTTCTTGGCTCACTTTAGCCACCCACAGTCTATGTCTGCTAAAGAAAGGGGTAATTAGAAAGTGTCAGTGGACTCACTTCATGTTTTAGTTTTAGTTTTTTTATTTTTATTTATTATTATTATTAATTTATTCTTGTTACATCTCAATGGTTATCCCATCCCTCGTATCCTCCCATTCTTCCCTCCCTCCCATTTCCCCCTTATTCCCATCCACTATGACTGTTCCTGAGGGGGATTATCTCCCCCTGTATATGCTCATAGGGTATCAAGTCTCTTCTCGGTAAAGGCATGAGCCAAGGACAATACAGGAGGTAAAATTTAAACCCCTACCCAGATCTAGCCAATGGACAGGACAGTCTCCACACTTGAGTGGAGAGTGGGATATGACTTTCTCACGTACTCTGGTGCCTCACATTTGACCATGTCCCCTGGAGGGGGAGACCTGGTGGCACTCAGAAGAAGGACAGCAGGTTACCGAGAAGAGACTTGATACCCTATGTTTTAATTTTTGGTTTTAATGAATTTGAATCATAAAGACAAATTCAGTAAACCAACTTTGGGCCTTAAGTGATGGTATATACTGTAGGATAAAATTCAACCGTGTTAACTAAAATGCTAATGAGGTACCCTGTGCCCCTTCTTCTGGTCACAGACCCACATCAGAGTGGTCATAAGGTAGCTTATGTGTAGACACCAAGTGCAGACTGGAAACAAACAAAATTGAAGGAAATGTTAATGTTCCACTCCCTTCAAAAATCTTCTTTTTAAAATTTTTTATTAAAAATCTTTTTATTTTTTTACATATACATTTATATTATTACATGTATATACATTAAAGTATCTATCGCAAGAAGAACCATGACACATTACAAATTATGTAAATGTTACATTTTTAGTGTTTTGGCTATTTGTATTTGATTATAACATGATTTCATCATTTCCCCTTTCGTCATAGAACCTCCCATATATCCTCTCTTTTTACACTGTTTGTTGTAAGATGCTTGTAAGTATATATGTACATACATACAAGTACAGGAAACATAAGTACAACCTGCTTGATCTGTATATGTTACTTGTATGAATATGAAATCAGGACTGACCATTTGGTGTTGGGTAACCTATTGCTGTGTACTTTCCTGGGGAAGACAATTTCTCCCACTCTCCCTGTTCCTTATCCATCTTTTCCTCACTGAGCTGCTGCTGAGGCTGCTTCTGCACAATAGACATCTGCAGATGTGGTCCAGGGCCTCTTCACACAGGTTGGGACTTGGCATGAACAGGTGAAGTAATAGTTACAGGCACAGGTTCCTCACTGTTGATCTCTGTAATCCCAAAGAGAGGAGCAGCCTCCAAATACTTTTTCTAAAAATGTCCAATAATGTCTGAGTATACATTTACTTGGTAGAAAAAGAACATTGGCAGAGAGTTTCTCTAATACCCAACACTTCTTGTTTGGGGATCCTAATTTCTGCCCAGTGGGGACAGAACCTCACTCAGTCATGATTCTTTGTCCCATTTATATTGTCAAAAACCTGAAATACACAAGAGAGCAAACCCTTGAGGAAAAATAAAGCTAAAATTATCTGGGAAGTGAAACTGCTGTGAAGGAGGGACAACTGTGCTGCAAAAGGGTCATAAGTGGGTGTGACATCCAATAAAGAGGAAGAAAAGAGAAATATTTCATTTGAAAAAGACAATAAACAACAATTTGATTGTATATGAAATTGGAGAGATATTGTTTTAGAATATATTTATGGAAACAGAACACTTTGAGAAACTCCCTGGAGATAGTAGAAAAAAAAAACAAAACAAAACAAAGAGACAGTAAATGTTATATTTTTAAAACTTAGGAGTATGAAAAAAAAAAGCTTGAGGATATGGAATACAAAGTACAGTTGTCAAAGCATATGGTTGGTTCCCTACATAGAGAGATAATAAAATGAGGGAATAATAGAAGACCACAGTAACTACATCTCAAGATTTAAAGCCAGCCATAAAAGCCCACATAGAAAGAATATAGTTTCAAGCAAAAGAGGCAATGATAGCATTTCCCAGGACCAACTGGTAGAGTGATGCTCTCACTGTTTGTCAGAGAGCATCAATTGTAAGAATAACGTTCTCAGATCTGGCCTGGTCCTGAGACTGAGATGGATCAGTGGGCTATGGGATGCCGTGCAGACATGACAACCTGAGGATGGATCCCTAGAATCCACATTGAAAATCCATCATGGTGGAAAGTGCCTGTAATCCCAGAGAACTGAGGGTGGAAAGATGAAGCACATGGGGAACGCAAGCTGGGGCTGAGCTGGAAGCATCCTTCTTATTGGCTAGATTTAATAGTGCTGGAAGGTCCAACGCAGCCTCCTGAGGAAGAAAAGTTACCAATAGCATTATGCGGCTGTGAATGCTGTGAGCTACAGTAATGATGCATCTGCAGGACATCTCTATCACTGTAGAATGTCAATATTTTTCTTTGACTTTGACATGTGC
>OU015747.1:7929565-7943569 GCA_907169655.1 Acomys percivali | reverse complement strand
CTTCTTCTTCTTCTTCTTCTTCTTCTTCTTCTTCTTCTTCTTCTTCTAGTACTACTACTACTACTACTACTACTAACAATAATAATAATAATAATAATAATAATAATAATAATAATAATATTTTTAGATTAAATATAGATATAAGATATAAGGTAGTAAGATAAGATAAGAAAGTAATAAGGTACCAGATGCCAGATGTTATAGAGAAGTTTATTAAATGAGCATGAGGGAAGAAGACAAAGAGGAGGTGTATCCCCAGAAAGAAAGAGACAGAGACAGAGACAGAGACAGAGACAGAGACAGAGACAGAGACAGAGACAGAGACAGGAAGAGTGAGAAGGAGAGAGAGAGAGGCCACTTGGAGGGTTTGTCCTTTTATATGGCTCTGGGCAGGGCCACGTCCCCATGGCAGGTAAGCAATGACATCACAGGTACGCAGACTAAAGAAGAACTCTAACATGCCTACCTTTTCCTATGATTAAAAAATGAGGAGTATTATATTTTTTTATATAAAGTAAGTTGAAATATATAAATGTAGGTAAGGGAGAAAAGAGAGAGAAAAGCAATAGCAACAACATGTCCAGATTATATAGTAAAAGGGAAAGAAAAGCTCTGCCCTGAAAGTTCAGGATAGAGGGTAGGGTATGTCAGCCATGTCCTACAGCAGAAAGGGACCAGAGGAGTGCTGGGAGAACCTGGAGCTGTTTGTCCAGGGTCTGGAGTATACCATTTCAGCTTTTTGCAAATGGACAAGGGGCGAAGTAATCCTCTTAACTATTTCCTGCTGACAGTAGCGAGGCAGTACAGGGTTTAAAAGGCTGAAATGTCAGCCAGGTTCCAGAAGAACAGGCTGTTGATTTGCTGTCCAGGTTCTGAGAATATCTGCAGCTGGGAAGGGTAACACAGGTTCAGCTAGGAGGAAAAATTTGGTCCAGCTGGCATAATCTATGAGTTTGGACTGTAGCACTTGTAGGTAGCTGCTTTGACAATGTCCCAGACTTAGGAAGTCTGGCAGGATAATGGAACACATATGTGGGCAGAAGACAAAGTTCGTAGGTTAGGGAGAAAATTCCATTTAGGTATACATATGAAACTCTTCGGAGAGCAAAGAGACAAAGCTTGAAAATAAGGAAAGAGACAAAGCTGACAATTCTTGAAAATTTTAGGAGAGCAAAGAAAAAGGGAACTTCCTTTCATTTTACCCTAGGAAAGGCTTGAACATGGGAGAACAAAGGTTTGGCCAAAGGGAGCTTCCTTCCATTTTACCCAACTGTTGGCAACAATTAAAATGGTTTAGTTTTGGATCCATCCAAGTTTGGTTACAGAGGAATGTAAGCTAAGAAGCCCTTAATGTGGGTGTAGGTGTTTGAGATTCTCTAAAAGACATCTCAAAGTCATGATAAAAGGAACAAGTTTCTGGGTGTTTTCCATGGGGAGGTGTGGTCAGTAACTCATTAGTGCACCCCAAAAACCAATAGTGACCCAAGAGACAGGTACAGATTGGTCAGTACCTTGTCAGCACTGACCAGGACCATGAGTGCAGCTCTGGAAACATAGCTACCCAGTGGATCAAGGTTTGGACAGAGGCTGCAGATAGCAAGGACAGCTTCAGGAAGGAAGCTATGTCTGAAAGCTCACACCATGGAAATGATCCTAGTTGTAGGGCAGGAAAGAGAACCATCCACAGTCATGCAGATCAGGATTAGTTGCCTCCATGCCCAGTGAATGAGAGAAGTATTGACTGTCTTGGTCTCTTGGACAAAGGGAAGCATTTACATGACTAGGGAGAGGGAATCTAACTGGGCTTGGGTGCAGAAAGCTGTCAATCAGGTAGTTAGGGAGAGAGGAGTCCCAAAAACCAGTGAAAATGGGGAGGAATCCCGCCCTCAGAGATAGGCAATAGGTTTTGGATTGTCATGATCATCTGGATTTCATTTGACCTGAGAGATGGATTTCCTGTTGCTTACAAGAATCCTTCTTAGTTTATAAAGGGAGATACATTTTAGACATGTTATCGTCATCACTGTTTGAAATCTGCAGTGAATTACACATTGCTAGGCATGTACACATTGTAGGAAAAAGCAGTAGACACATAGCATAGTAGAGGGTTGGGAAAATAACTTTGTGTTAAAAGCACAAATACTCTGATATGAGCTTAGGAAAGGCAGAAGCCTTTTTGGCCTCTGTGGAACAGTAACATGGGGGAGGGGGGGACAGAAATCTCCTGTGGAGCAGAAGGGGAAAGTTCACTTTAGCACCACGACGCATCATGAAAGAGGTGCTTCTTTCTTATGTGTAGATGACTGAAAGTATATAATTTTAGCACAGTGAGAAACATTTTAAGAAAAAGACAAAAGAAGTTTAAAATCTTGGAACTATGTTAGGATCATATAGTGAAGTGTTTTTCATAGTTGGATTAATAAGCTAGAGTTCTATTGATCGGTGTCAACACTTTGAACAGTTAGTACAACAGTAGCACAGCAGCAGGATGAATAAAGCATCCTTTTAGATGTGTTGACCTTCATAACTCACATTTACCAACTTAAAAACACATTCTTAGGCCTTCTAACATTCATAAGTTGTATGTATCAATCTTAAAACACCATGGGCCCTCCAATACTTTCTTAGAAGCTCTCTTTTTTACTTTAAACTTCTGATAGGTGAAATTGCTATAGGCAGTCACTGCCCTTAGCTAAAAGAATGGTAACAAGGTAGACTGTATCTAGACCTGACAGTTGAAAGTTTGGTCTCCTGAACATGAAAAGGACTAGGAAGGTCTGTGAGTAAGACAACCCTGCTTGTCTTTTAAATAAGAGATCTACATACTAGTAGTCTTAACTAGCTAATGAGTTGACCAATGAACTAACATGGCAGATTACTTTGGGCTAAGGAGCTAATTGTTTTTTAGCTCTCAAGCTAACATCAGCTTATGATGTTATGATCAGAGACCTGAGAAGGATAAATTGTAACCTAGAGGAATCTATGTATTAATAAAAAGTCTGAGATGACTAGTTAGTTATTCATATCCCAGTAAATAGACAGTGTCCCAGTTTCCTCCTGTGTCAGTGTGGCACTATGAGCAGAGACAGTCTGGTATCAGGCACAGAGGATGAGAGGCTGTTTCTGTGGAAGGTGAACATGGAACAGACTGACCATAACTTGTATTCAGGACCATGAAACAATGACTCTCTAGGTGTCCCGTTTATCCACAGTTAGGCTGATCCATAGCAGACACTGGGAGCAGTTTTGCTCCATAGCCAGAAACTACAATCCAGGGTGGAAGTCATCTGCCCTTCGCTCAAGTCTTCTGAGACCTTGGGGGAACTACTGTTATGATCTGGGAATCTCTTTTTTTCTTTAAATAATAAACTTACACATGCTAAATGCCATAATCAGCAGACCTCTGATAAGTTTGGGGATAAGCATATTTGAGTAAACAATCTTTGTATCTAGTTATCTGCTCTAAACTATACTTTGTAAACATAAAATAGAATGTTATAATCTCATTATATGTTTGACACTGAAAATATAATTAACCACACTGGTTCTTAGCATGACTAAAAATACATTTTGAACATGTTAAAGGGCTTGATCATTTATAATACCTTAACAATTAAAGCTAGGATTTTAGGTTTTATCCCTGTTAAGTTGGAGCCCTGGAAACATAAATACCAAGAGCAGAACAGTTTTTTTTTTTTATCAATAATATCACATTTAGAATTTTAGGCGAAACATATTTTAAGGCCATGATTTAAATTTTAACACTGTAAACAAATGAATGTTAATACAGCAGAACATTATAGAATAATTTAAAAAGCAATTTCAAACGCATTAGCCAGGAATGGTTGAATCCAGGTTTGCTGGTGACAGGAGGAACAGCATTTATTTACTTGTCTGAGAATTAGTAAAAGCATAATTTAGAAACAAAACATTTTGGATCAGGGTAAAAGTATAGCCAATAAACAACTTTATACCCAATAAACAATCGTACTTTTTTTTGAGAGCAGAAAAGAAATCAGAGACAAATATTATTTTTTAAGAGTTGGAAAGTGTAAATTTAGAGAAAAGACAGCTTTTTTAAGCCAAGAGCCAGGTGTATTTGACTCTCTTAGTCCAGTATTTATAGAGCTGTCAGTTGCCACTGGAGCCTGTCACTGCATATAGGTGGTTAACTCCAGCCCTGGTCTTCCCTGGCCTGCCTTTGGGCAGGTGGGGCTCAGAGAGTAGGGGCCATGCATGTGCTTATCCAGTGAATCTCTGAATACCTGCTATGGGAAGGGGGAGGGGCCAGGGCAGAGGTGGGAAGGTAGTGGTCATGTGGCTAGGCCATGTGTAAGAACTTTTTAAATGGAAGAGAACCCCAGAAATGGTCTGGATTGCTTTGCAACAACGTGGATGCACAAGGTGGCCATGAAACAGGGAGTGGAGGCAGTAGCAGGAGCCATGTGACAGCCACGGACATCTGTTCCCACCCACCTCTAATGAACCATGCAATGTAGCAGTGACAGGAAGAGTGAGAAGAGAGAGGCCACATGGAGAGTTTGTTCTTTCATATGGCCCTGGGGAGGGCCACGCCCCCATGGCAGGTAAGCAATGACATCACAGGTAGGCAGACTGAAGCAGAACTCTAACAATAGTAAATAAGAATATCAATAAAAAGAAGTATTTGTAGTAACTGAGCATATTGTGTATGCTCAGTGGTGTATAATATAACACACTTATCATGCTTTCAAGGTTTATGTGGGTGTCTACAAAGCTGACTAGTGCATGCTTTTCTATGAGCTATGTTAGAGATGGTGGTTCTGAATAAAGAGTGAAAGCATACTGGGATCACGTCCTGTCCAAGAGAGAGATTCTCTGGCCTGGTTCTCAATCCTTTTATCTGCTGAGTCCCCTCTGAGAGTCTCTGACTCAGTACAGGGGCCTGAGGCATGGGAATTTACAGTCCTAGTATATCCCATGTGATAATGAAGCTGCTTGCTTGGAGGCTTGGGAAACCATGAGAGCATCATATGACGGTCATGTTGCTCAAAATACATTATCAAAAACTTTAACCAAGATGCAGTGTTTCAGTCCTGACCCCACCTACTAAAATCTGAATTGTTTATTCAACAAGACCCATTGCCACAGACACTAAAGTTAGAGAAGAAATGGACACACATAGAATTTTCTATGATTTAAATTTTCACAATTAATGTTTTAGCTTTCTCAGTTATGGCATGTACTTTAAAAGGATATAAGTAAAGCAATGATGGGCTTTTGTACATTATAGTGCTTAAAATTAAAATTAAAGCATCACAAAGAACTATCATCTGTTGAGGTTTAGCTCACCAGTGCTTTCTGATCTAATATTTAGATGCATTTTGGTCTTGTCTTGAAGTTCTTGTAAACAATTTCATTTACAGTTAGTTTGGCACACATGGGGTTCCAATGAAATAACTCATTCACTGGATTTGCTCCTGCTGTGTCATTTATTTTTAATATTGGTGCTGTTATCCTCAGTCTGTCTACTTCCTGCTGAGATGTTTTGGGAGATTAGTTCAGGACATTGGTATGTATAAGATATTAGCAAGAGAACTTTCTTTAATAAATATTTCAAAAACATTTAACCAATAATAAATTCTATTTCATGTCTTCTCCCTCAGACCCAAAGAATACACTTTCCTAAACTTCCCTAAATTGGATATGCAGAATATAATATAAACCGTGGTATTTAGCTCATAGAGAAGTCATTATAATTTTGGCATTGTATTTCAATAGATTTGAGGTATATTAAAATATGTATGTTAATCTTACATGGGGACCTCAGCTGGGTTTCTAGGCTCTTGACCTCTTATTCAACAATGAGATAAAAGCTCACAAATTATAAAGTATTAATGAAACTTTATTCAAAATGAAGCAGGAGTGCAGATTAGGAAGAAATTCACTGTCAAGTTGAACAGCTGAACACCTGAGTGGAAGATACTTAGAGCCTAGGCAGATTTTTAAAGACTCAAAAGATGGAAGAGATTGGTTGCTAAGGGTAACAGTTTGAAGACTTCTGTATTTTAATCGACAGACTAAATTACATAACCCTTTTTCTACTGAACATGCCCTTTCCCAAAATGCATCTGCTTTCAACCATATGCAAACCCAGCTATGCACCTTCATAAGACAGTGAATAGGGGATTCTCCCTAAACATTCACTTGGGGACATAGATTTGCGTTATTGTGCATGCAACCCAAATCGCTCTGGCCAGACCATCCCATGTCCCTGTGCTGTGGACTTTAGTTTGTGTGTGAATAGGAGCAGGAAATTGTCAAGATAGGCTAAAGGGATTAAAGCATTTTGATTGTTTACAACGGGTAGCCAGTGCAGCTTGATACAAGTAGGAGTCTTAGGTTTCTAGCAGGTTGCTGGCTCTATCGTTTGAAATGATGTGATTTTATAAACCAAGACACATAGTGGCCCAGGTTGCTAAGCTATTCATATTCTCACACTCCTTTAATAGATCCACATTCATAGTATACTCTGGTCATCTCTCCTGAAATCTTACACTGATACTTCACTATTGACTTTATCCCTTGATAGTTAGATCAGGACTAGATCATAGTAACTCAAAGATCTTGGGAACAAGTATCCCTTTTAAATCGATGTCCCCTGTCTCTCATTCTCCTTACCCTCATCCTGGCCACCTCCACCCCTGTCTTAATCATCTGTGGCTGTATGAGGCCTTGGCTAGGTACTACAGCTATCTCAGGGCCTCAGTGTGCTTCCAAGTTTATTCACATGATTGCTGACAGTCTTCAGTTCCTTTGGACATGATGATCTGTGTTGCAGAAAAATTTGCTTATTAATATTTACTATTGACCATATAATTATTATGGAGGTTATTTTCTAACCCACTACCACATCAATAAAAGACACAGACACCTGTCAGGTGGGTAATATGCCTTAAACTCTGCAGGTGGGCAAAAACTATCCCCATAAGCTTTTTTTTTTTTCCTTCCTAGCCCCACATCCCATGCCGATTGTTCTAATAATTCCTAGCTGGGCTACTTCCCATCCAAGGTCCCATAAATACTTGAACATGTTTCCCATCTGGGCCGTTTCTTTCCACCACCAATCTTCAAAGCAGGATCCTCCTGGCCATATGTTATTTGCTCAAGCTAAACCATCACTTCTCTCTCTCTCTCCTCTCTCCAGTACCCCTCTCTCTCTCTCTCTCTCTCTCTCTCTCTCTCTCTCTCTCTCTCTCTTTCTCTCCTCTTCCCCCACCCCCTGTGATTCATCAGTCTTTTCAGCCCATGATCCTTAACCCTGCCTACTTCTGTTCTGCCCTGCTCAGGTAAGGGGTCTTATTTAGGCAATCAGGGATAATTTTGGAGGCAAGGTTCACAAACATCACTTTAGGTACATGATAGTTTGTTCATAAAAGACAGCAAGCAGAGCTTGGGAAGCAAAATAATTAACAACAAAATACAAAGCAACAGACCATGATGGAGCAATCCCCTTTTTGTCTAATTAAAAAGGCTATTTTATATAAACTAAATACAGTAATAACAATTATGAAACAATTATAAAAACTATTAGGCAGACTTACATATTTAATATCTGGTCTATATATATTAGAGAACCTTAAAAAATACTATCTAGTTTATCTTGGTGAGTCTAAAGTTGTCTACACAAACTATCTTCTATCGTATCTTGTATCTATCAACCAAAAAAAAAAATCTATCTCAACCTTTAAACATCTTCTTAATTCCTAAGCAACTAGGTTTAATTGTGAAACTATTGTTATCTGCTCATCAACCCTATCAGATACTTGAGGAGGAATAAAAGTATTATCTGAGTAAGGGGAAATGCAGGCAAGTAGCTTCCAAAACTAAAGTACTGACAGACAGCAGGCTGCCTGCACAGTCACCCAATCTATAACATTAGAGCATCATCTTCAGCCTTCTGTCACAGTACATCTGACATACACATTTGTGAAGCAGGAACTATGAAGGACTGGCTTACCCTGTTTTCGCAGAGCTTGACAATTGACTTTGCCAGCATCCAAGCTTGCCCATTTTAGGCAGGATCCTGCCTGTAGTAGAAGCAAGGACATTTTTTTTTTTTTTTTTTTTTTTTTTGGCTCTCAGGTGGCTAGCTTATCACATTAGAAGCAACACCATATGGAAGTTTCCTGAATCTCATGTCTTCTTTGAGATATACTGGAGCTGACTTGTCTAGTCAACAAAGCCTTAGATTAATAAACATATCTTTAAGGGTGATATCTATAGGTATCTGAAGTTCTTGAAGACAATCTATTTACCATTATACAGTACATAATCATATCTATCTATCATCTATCTATAATCTATCTATCTACCTACCTACCTATCTATCTACCACCTATCTATCTATTACTTATGTATCAAGTCTGATCAAGTCTGATCTAGTTCTTTTGCTCTGAAAGCATATAATTTCTCACAAATATTATACAGTCCTAAAATTATAAATGCACAAGATGTACAGGATGCACAGATCAATTAAGTATGATTCTCTAATCTTTGTATGAGAAGAGGAAAGGTAGGTGTCTTTCTTTAAGATTTTGCAGCCACCAAGATTTACTGTCTATGTATAGTTGAAGTTCTGGCTGGAGACATTTATGTCTCAGAGCTGTTCTCATGTGGAGTGATCGGCAAATTATGTTACCTGTCCTGTTTGATCTTTCTTGGTTTCTTTCTTCTAATGTGTGGTGAAGACCTACAAGGGATCTTCCTCTGTCATATATGGTCCTTATTTTTTTGGAACAAATCCCAAGCACTTTTCTTTTTCCTGTTAACCGAAGCATAACATCCCTCTCCCAAAATAACCTGGCCTTTGTCCTCCAGTTTGAAGCCATTGTAAGTATAAAATGATCTAGTTTAGTAGTCCAATTTTTATTCAGGTCTGCTACATTTATATTTCCCTCAAAGGGAATGAATAATTCCCTTTGAATATATTCATCATTGAATATATAAACATTTTCATGTTGATAAATAAGAACAAAATTTTATGGAATTAAAATACATTCTTTTACAGAGATATAATTATATTTTATTGATATAGGGCTTCTCTGTTTAGCATAGGTTGCTCTGGATTGATATGTATATTAGGCTGGCCTTGAGCTCATAAACAACTTATCTATTATCCTTTTTGCCTAAGTATTGGAATCAAAGGCATGTATTTAATCAATTGAATTATTTTATAAATTACAAAATTAATTGTTTCATGATCATCTGATAACCTATCAATTCCCATGGAAGTTCCTCACCAAGAGAACAGATAGCTGCTCAGACCATAAATTAATTATTTATTTTGTGCTAGTCTGAGTTTGTTTAGAGTAGCATAATACAGTATCCTACTTTTTGTTATTTCCTAGTAATTCTCAGCTGCTGGAGGCTTGCAAGTTGCTTCTCTGCTTGTGAGAACCAGCTGCCTGTCCTGAGCAGGGATTGTTCTCCTGGCTTTGTGTTTATCAGTTGTTTGACTGTGGGTTGACCTGTCAGAGCCAGTAGGCAGTAGATGCCACATCTGTGAGGACATTGAAAACATGTGTGCCAAGCTAGCTTGCATGTCTTCCGAACCATGCAAGTTTGCAGAAAAAAATCATAGCTAAGGAATCATTCCCCCCTCTGCCTTTCTAACAGCTGTATGTTTTGAAAGGCAGATCATGTGTTTTTCTTAGCGACTGAGGGAGAGTAAAGCCTTCCTGGATACTATGCCTATTGAAAGTTTGTCTCTCCCTTCTCAGCATGTAGGCTTCTCTTGTCTCTTGTCTCTCAGGCAGATGCTGGGTGGGACCTGCTAGAGGTGGCAGGGACTCCATTTGTCCCATCCTATCCACAGGAGGCTGCCATTTGCCTGCAAGTGTGCCCAAGTGTCTCTGTTAAAGATATGTCTAAGAGACTGTTTTGAACAGGAGTTTTTATGTTTTATGCTTGGGTTTTAAATGCTTCACATTGGGGAATATTATGTTGTAGAAAATGGGTTATTAATATTTACTTTTGACCATATATATGTATATATATATATATATTATAACAGTTATTTTCTAACCCACTACCACATCAATAAAAGACACGGACACCTGTTGTTTTTTAATTTATATATTCACTTTCCATCCCAATCATGGGCCCCTCCCTCCTCTCCTCTCAGACTTTCTCTCCTATCCTCTTTCCCCATCCCCCCTCGCGTTGTCCTCAGAAAAGGAAAGCCCCTCCCACCTACCCACCCCAGCACATGAAGTCACATCAGGACTGAGCTCCTCCTCATTCACTGAGGCCAGACAAGGCAGCCCAGTTAGGGTGACATGATCAAAAGCAGACAACAGAGTCCATGTCATAGACAGCACCTGATCAACTTACTAGGGGACCCACAAGAAAATCAAACTGCCCATCAGTTACATATGTGTAGAGGGCCTAGCTCCAGTCTTTGGTTGGTTCTTTCATCTCTGTAAAGCCATCATGGGTCTATGCTAGCATACTGTTCTTATGAACTATGTACAGTTTACCCTCGTTCATTCAAATGTTGATTTTTCCACCCCATTCTCTGGATCAATCTGACATTGCACTGTGATGTTTATTCTATCTATCTTCTATTACAAGTTTGTGTAACCATGTCACCATTTGTTCTCTGTTTTGCCAATAAAAACCAACTAGCCAATGCTCTGCTCTAACAGTGAATAGGATGAGACATCCTGATCGAGTGAGGGGAAGAGAAAGAGAAGGAAGGAGAGGATGGAGCCATGAGGAGAGGACCAGGAAACACCCAGAGAAATGAACTGGGCCTAGGAGATGATTTAAATCCTGAGAGGCTGCAGTCCCCTTGTGTCACAGGCCTAGGGGAGGGCAATAGAGTGAAAGCAGGAGGGAGGGGGAAACAGAAAGATAAAAGTGAGGGGATAGCAATGGGAATGTAATCTGAATAAATTATTTAAATAAAATTAATAAATGGAGCTTGGGAGAAAAAGCAAGTATAAAGTGGGAAATCAGAATGGGAAGAAACTATATTAGCATGGAGGTTTAGGATAGAGTAATTATTGTGCAACATTGTGCTATAGGGTCATTAAATAGATCCTGGTCTCTCTATGTGATTATTTGGGTATAAATCTGGTTAAGGATGAACCTCTGATAACACTAAAATAATAATTCATTTTTAGTATTAAATACTAATAATCATTCATCAGGTCTTTCAGCATTCTGGTCCCTACCAGGTCCTTCTATTTTTCCCTCCCACTCTTCCACAGGACTCCAAGAGATCCATCTAATTCTTGGCTGTGGGTCTCAGCACCTGATTCAATCTCAGAGAACCGTTAAGTTAGCCTCCTGTCTGTAAATATAGCAGAGTTTGTTAATGGTGTCAGGGGTTGGCTCTCTCCCATGGGGAGGATCTCAGGTTGTGCCAGGCACTGGGTGGTCATTCCCTCAGTTTTGTCTCTATCTTTATCTATGCACATCTTGTAGTCAGGGTAAATTTTGGTTCCAAGGTTTTGTAGGTGGATTGGTGTTCCCCCCTTACCGCTATAAATCATGCCTGGCTTAAAGGTGGCCTCCTCAATCTCCTGTCCCCCAATGCTAGGAGTCTCAGCTAGAGACATCCCTGTATTCTCCCTGTAGCCTATCCTGGTGCAGGTCTCCAGCTTCTATCAGAGATGCCTCTGCTTTCAGTTTCCATTTTCTCTCCAGATCCTGAAATCTCCCTCCCCACTCTCCCCACATCTGATTCCCTGCCCACTTTCCATCTCTACCCTCTCTCTTATCCAGTTCCCTCTCTACTTCCTTTTCTACTGTCTATTCTATTTCCCCATCTGAGTGAGATTCAAAGATGGACTCCGTTGGGCCCTCCTTGTGACTTAAGTTTCTTTGGATCCATTATTTGTAGTATGGTTATCTTGTAATATATGGCTAATATATGCCTGTAAGTGAGGAGTACATATCACGTGTGTCTTTCTGGGTCTGGCTGACCTTGCTTAGGATGATCCTTTCTAGTTCCATCCATTAGCCTGTAAATTTTATGATTTCCTTGTTTTTAATAGTTGAGTAGTATTCCATTGTGAAAAATGTACCACAGACTAGATAAAGATATCCAGTCTTCAGTTGAAGGACATTAGGTTGTTCCATCCAACATCCCATAAATATTGCACATGTTTCTCTTCTGGCCTGTTTCTCTCCACTACTGATCCTCAAAGCAGGATCCTCAAAGCAGGATCCTCCTGGCCATGCGTTATTTTATTTAAGCTAACCCATCGCTACTTTTTCTCTCTCCTCTCCTATACCTGTCCCTTCCATCTCTCTCTACTGTGATCCTTCTGTCCTTTCAGCCTAGAACCTTAACCCTGCCTACCTCTCATCTGCCCTGCCCATGTGAGATGTTTTATTCTCCAATCAAGGATAATTTTGGAGGCAAGGTTCATAAGCATCACTTCGGGGTATGTGGTAGTATATGGTCATCAGACGGCAAGCTGACCTCAGTGAGCCAAATAGTTAACAGTCAAATACAAAGCACAAGGCCATGCTCTAGTAGTGGGCTTCTACTCATGTGCAGGGTCTGTCACTCCGGTTGTTCCTGCATCTGTAAACAGAAGTGTGCTTCGCTGGAGAAAGCAAATAGGACTGGAAAGAGCAAGTGCAAGCAAGATGGAAGTCATAGCTTTTTATAGTTCGCTATGAGCGGTGGCATCTCATCACTTTTATTATAGTCTATTCATCGGAGGCAAGAAAAAAAGAATCCCGCCTGCTATGAAGCAATAGCTGGGATCGTCCCAGAGGGCGCCTTACCACAACTGCCTTATATTTCTTACACAGCCACTTCTTGTTAATGCTAAGCATCCCTTCCTCTTTTCTCCCCACCTCTTCTTTCTTCCTTTTATTATATTCTCATTCAAAAACAAAAACAAAAACAAAAACAAAAAACTACCATTACTGGCTGTAGAATGGACTCCTTTGCTTGTTTAGGGTGGGTCGAATTATGGATTCTTTATTATAGTATAAAGGCAGTATATCTCAAAAATTGTTATGTTCTCTAGGATGTTGGAGGCAATAGGAAACAACCCTGACTCTTTTGGGAAGCGGGGGGGGGGAGGTGGGGGGGTGAGGGGGGTGGGGGGGCATCATCACATCAAGCTTGGTGTTGCCAGGAGATGATAACGTATTCAAGACAAGCCTCCAATACCCCTTTTTATAACACAGGGAAGTTTCATAAGGGGCTTCAACACACAAACCCTCTCTGTGGTGCTAATGCGACAGTATGAAAGCCCACAGCTCAAGTTACAAACAAACACCTAGAACTAGTCCTCCATCCTGGCTTACCATAGGTGCCTGTTGCTCCTTTATCAATTACGGCTTCATCTTTCCCTCATTGTTTCATCTCCAAATAGATGTTGTTGCGATGCCCAATGTTTGAAATAACCAGATTTTCTGAAAAAAAACAAAAAACAAAAAGCAGCTTAATATCAATGTTCATTTCCTTTTACCTCCTCCTGAAAATATCCCTTCTAACTTGCTCTTATGGACATATCCCATGACAACCCATGATTTTCACCTGTATCACAGCAAATCAACAAATTAACTCATTTGGAGAGAAGGTGACTGTAGTGGTCCGTAGCCTGGGGGGCATTGGCTGCGCTAAGTGCTCATTTTAGTGTAAAATTGATTGAAATCAAAATTTGACAGCATTCCAGAGGTATTGACTTGCTGTTATTTCACTCTTTCCCCTTCCTAGCTTTGTTTATGAGAAGAATATGGTAGCAGAATTCCCTTCCACTTGCTTCAGTGATTCATGAAGCCATTAATTACCGGCTATCTGATTCTGAGCAGCCACCAAGCCAATGGTGTGTTCAAAAGATGAGACCTAACCTCATTCTTTCATTACTGCCCCTTAAATTCTTTCTGTGCAGATCACACATGCACGTGTACACATGTGCACACACACACACACACACACACACACAGAGAGAGAGAGAGAGAGAGAGAGAGAGAGAGAGAGAGAGAGAGAGA